>SJJU01018022.1:0-11488 GCA_012932125.1 Conopomorpha cramerella
AAATATAGTCCTTACACAACTGCTTTTTAAGTGCTTATTTACACCAGTGAGAGTACTGTCGATCTCATCAGCCAGATGATTAAATAGGGTTTGGTCGGCGAGCCAGTCAGCACATTGACGTCCACTGCTGGACACAGACCTGCCCCAATGCAAGACTCGCTACAACGATCGGACTTGTGCCTACCTCCGATAATGTGCTCTCGCCGTCTTTTACAGATAGACGTGGGCCTGTTGGAGGACCATCCAGGCATAAATATAATCTGATTTACCGTTCCAAATAAAAAAAAATATTTGTAGAGTTCTATAGTCAATTAGGAACTCTATGTCCGTCCCTCAATGCGCGGTTTAGCGCAAAATCCTTTTTGTGTTAGAAAAATAGAGAAGGTTTATACAGACGGCCAAGAATCTGTAGTCGTAGATCTACAACATGCGAGTTCCAAGTGCAAGGTTCAAAATGTTGATAATGTTATTTTTTTTAAAACACAATAAACAAACGTTGGACCACCATCTCCTACCTGTTGCTAAGCACCGATGTGGTCTACGATGGAGCACACTTGTTCATTAGGTACCTATTTACCCTCGACTTGAAAACCTTCAGACTGTACTACGCAGGAAACACAGCCTCCGGCAAATCATTCCACATCCTGGCGGTTCGCACTATGAAAGTAGACGCAAACCTTTTGATTTGATTTGTGGTAAATCCACCTGGTATGGATGACGCTTTGCCGTTTTCCTGGTTTTCCTATTCTAAAAACGCGATGGGGGTATTAGGTTATACAACTGCATAGCACACTCTGCGAAACGCACCCGATAGAAGACAGATAGGCTCGGACCCTTGCGGCGATGCTCTAGGCTTTGTAACCGAGCATCAAACAGCCTGTCGTCACCTATGAGCCTTCCAGAACGCCTTTCTATTGCCTCCAGAGCCTCAAGTTGGTATTTTACTGATCTATCCCAAAGATGAGAGCAGTATTCCATACACGATCGAACTTGTGCTTGATACAATGTGAGCAACTCTTCCGGTTTCAAGTACATTGAGCCTTAAATTTTAAAATTGCAAATAGTATATGTTGTATGATGTAACTTTAAATAGGCAGTTTCAATTACCGAGCTGCATGTTTTGTAAGCAATTATATTAATATAAAAAAATAAAAAATAAATACACTTCACGCCTTTAATCCCAAAGAGGGGTAGGCAGAGGCACTTGCTAAAGCAAGTACCCACGTTTCACCGAGCGTATTTAACCCAACGTGACAGGGGGTGAGCCCATCGCCGTTATAGGGTTCACCCACCTTGTGGTGTGCGGGTTTCATCACGATGTTGTCCTTCACCGTACGAGTGTTGCGTTGCGTACATAGGCTCTGAAAAAGAGTCCCATTGGTACACGTCCAGTAGCCGGACTCGAACCCGGGACCTCCCGGTTACAAATCAAGTAAACGACCAACTGGACCACAGACGCTCATTAATATATCGGGCGTAATACCGTGGACACTTTCTTAGCAAGTGCCTCTGCCTACCCGACTTTAGGAGACGAGAAGCTATGTTATGATATAATGCAAGAGTCGCTAATAAACGCTCTAGGAGAGTTCGCGGATCACCTGCCCGACTATCAGAAGATAGACATTATGATGGCGTAAAGTGTATTTTTTATATTAATACATAAATACTATAATTATTATATACCTACGTCACGCCCGTGTCCTAGACAGGTGGGCAGAGATCACAGGCTTGTCACGATCCTGGCAAATCTTTTCCATACATCTCAGTTTCATGTAGTCAGTACGCCAGCCTCCTTAAGGACATCGCGAACTTAATCAAGGAATGTACTTTTAGGCTTGCCCTACCGACACGACCTTCCACCACGTTCTTGTAAGTACATTTCTTTCGTGATCCAGTTTTCATCCATCATCTCGATACGCCCGAACTACGGAAAAATGCTCATCAACCTATACGAAATTGTACTAATCGTTATTTTGACTTTATTAAACCGAAATAATTGTTCCGAGGTTAGATAATGAAATCACTGCAACACTCAAGGGCAAACCATATGTCTTTATTAATTTATCACCCTTATTTGAGCATGACTAGTACAGTTTGTATAACATAAAACAACCATTGACGAATCAGTCAAAATGACGTTAGGGAAAAATAACGCACGAGTGGTCACCGTGGGGTTTTAGTGAGTGCGAGTCCCACGTAACCTCACCGTTGTTGTAAGTTAGGGATATTGACGAATTAAATATTTTTAAGTAATTGACGTTACGAATTAGCGAAAGTGACAAATAATATAGGACTCACGAAATCACTGTACCTAACTAACAGATACCGATGCATTTTCCCCAAGAATGGTTTTAAAATATATTAAGAAAAAAGAACCGACTTCAACCATTAAAATTTGACATTTATGTGGTTTTCTCATGGATGCCATTGACTGAACTGAAACAAATTTATATGGGACCAAACAGGTAGCACCAGCTCTCAAATAAAAAAACATCCAAATCAGTTCACCCAAGCGAAAGTTCTGTGTAACAAACATAAAAAAATACTGACTAATTGAGAACCTTCTCCTTTTTTGAAGTAGGTCAAAAAGCAAAAGATTCCACGTTACGTCCACTAGTTAAAGTACAATATTTTAACTAGTGGACGTACCGCGGATATCAATGAAGCAAAGATACTTTCGTTACAAAACCTATTGCCTAATCGGAGTTCAATTAAATGCTGCGCTTTGAAAATCATGCATAAGTACACTATTAACCTCCTGTGGGACGACACGTAATGAAGATACCACGAGTCAGAGCGTACCTACTGCGTTTGCACATTAAAAAGTTGTATTTGTTTTTTTACACACGCTCATATGACCTCAAACTAGCACATCCTGTACTATAGGTGCCAGATACTGATATAATTATATGAATACTTTTAACATACCGTCCATCGACAAGAAGTGTCATTACACATTTTTTTACGTTTTTTAGTTACCAAACCAAAGTATTAATTTCTCCAAGTCGTTCGTGCATTTACACTAGAGTAATAAATTTGCAATCGAAAGTAATTACTTTTCATTCTGTATGGAATTTAAATCAAGTTATGGTGGAAATCGTAAGTAAATTTGTGTTATGACACCTTTCATGCCGGATGGACGATACGTAGATAAATAAAACACCCAGACGCACACAACAAAATGTCTCAGCTTATCACTTAAGCATTGAGTCGGTGGCGGGAATCGAACCCGCGACCGTCGTCCTGGAGGGGAGCAGAAGATGCCCTTCCCACTATAAGTCTAGTCCATGCGGTAATCTAAACACACGTGTATCTTTTTTTTATTTCAAAGGGGAAATCGAAGTGGGGGAGTGACTGGGTTATGTCGGACTCACATCGACTAAAACCCCTCCGGTGGCCTTCGGCGGTGAATGACGGGTGGCTCCGGGATCTCCAAAGAACGCACCGGTGTCAACCTCGCACTGCGTCCTTAGACGCGCAGGGGACTTTTTCAGCCCCCCCTCTCTTTTGCACTTTGCGGTGCTGGGCGGCACGAGGGGACCACACCTCGCTGCCGCCTCTCCTCAGGGGTTGTTCTAGGTAGGTCATCCAGGCCCCTGGCCGGGTAAGACTATTCCTGTAAGTTGTCAATATATTTGGTACAGGGTTTCCCGGGTCCATGACATGTGCGAAGTGAGTGACATACTTAGGTACATGGAAAACACAAACCTTCGTTTCACAAAAGTTAACATGTTGACTAACTAGTTGACGTATATCAACTTGATTGGATTGTCCATATTTAGCGTCAAATGTACGCTACGTACTTATAGTTCGTTCATTTCATGAATGCGCGCGGGCCTAGCTGTGTGACCCTACGTCCTCACGAACGCACGCTGTCATTTTCAAATCTTCGAAATCAATACAAGTGTCCTATGTCTTTCCGACTGACATTCGTACGAGTAGTTGCGTTGCGGAAATGTCAATTCGGCTTGCGATTTTCGGACGAATTTCGTACGAAACATCAAAACAAACAATTTTAATTTCGTTTTTTATTTTATTTACAATATAATCAAATGTAGACGGTAACATTCTTGCATATTCCTTGAATAGAAAAGGGTAAATACTTTAAATATTAGTTTTCTGACAAAATAATTCGACGGAGCCTAGACATGTTTGTTGGAAAACGCAACTTCACGCGAAATGTCAAGTTCAGGCAGGACACTCCGTCCGCACCGGATCGCAGTAAATCGCACCGCCATCGTTATCGCAACGCTCAGCCCATCCAATTTGTTTATTCACTGAGGACGTAGCGTACCCTACGTCCTCAGTGAACAAATTGATACGATGCGGTCCGATGCGATGTCCGCACGAACGCAAGCTGTCAATTTCAAATCTTCGTAATCAATACAAGTGTCCTACGTCTTTCCGGCTGACATTCGTACGAGTAGCTGCGTTGCGGAAATGTCAATTCGGCTTGCGATTTTCGGACGAATTTCGTACGAAACATCAAAACAAACAATTTCAATTTCGTTTTTTATTTTATTTACAAAATAATCAAATGTAGACGGCAACATTCTTGCATATTCCTTGAATAGCAAAGGGTAAATACTTTAAATATGAGTTGAGAGAGGACACTGTCCGATCCGTACCGGATTGCAGTAAATCCGCACCGCATCGTATCCGCAACGCATCGCATCAATTTGTTCACTGTGTCCTACCTGCCTGAACTTGACATTTCGCGTGAAGTTGCGTTTTCCAACAAACATGTCTAGGCTCCGTCGAATTATTGTATCAGAAAACTCATATTTAAAGTATTTACAATTTAAAAAAGACTCTAATCTGAAAATATCATACCAAAGAAACCATACAAATAATATTATATATCTAGAGAGGAAATTAAAAGGCGAATTACATAACATATATAATAACCTAAAACAGACCCCTTTGCTATTCAAGGAATATGCAAGAATGTTATCGTCTACATTTGATTATATTGTAAATAAAATAAAAAACGAAATTGAAATTGTTTGTTTTGATGTTTCGTACGAAATTCGTCCGAAAATCGCAAGCCGAATTGACATTTCTGCAACGCAACTACTCGTACGAATGTCAGTCGGAAAGACGTAGGACACTTGTATTGATTACGAAGATTTGAAATTGACAGCTTGCGTTCGTGCGGACATCGCATCGGATCGCATCGTATCAAATTGTTCACTGAGGACGTAGGGTTAGGTACCTTGTCTTTACAAAATAAAGGTACCTACATATCTACTCACCCACAAACCACAGTACCATTGTTAGCCTATTTCGTGAGTACAAAAAAAAAGATCTAGCAATAACTCCATTATTAGGTCGGGTAGCCAAAATACTATTACTATTTCGGAGAGCCCACTTCCTGCCTCTCGATGTACAGGCCATTGTCTGGAGACGTGTGCTAACTTTTGTCATCGCAGACGTTCTCTAGACTCCGTACATATTACATATCTTTACCATTCCTGTTCCAGTCTAACCATTACCGTTTGTATAATTCGGCAGCGCATGCGTCGGCGGCGGTCCCCGCGTCACGCAGCGGCGGCGGCGGCAGCGGCGTCGGCGGAGCGGCGCGCGCGGCGCCCGGAGCGGGGCCGCGACTCGCAGCTGGCGCGCTCGCTGGAGCGCATACATCGGCAGCGCCGCGCCGACCGCCCCGACCGTCCCGACCCGGACCTCAAGCGGACCTACACGGGACTTGACCGGTCAGTCTCGCCGTATTCGCGTTCTTTTCTATCATACATACATACACTTCACGCCTGTCTCCCAGAGGGGTAGGTAGAGAGTGGAGATCTGTAAGTGGAGATCTGTAGAGATCTCCACTTGTCATGGTCCTGACATACCCCTTTCGCTTCATCTACATTCATATATACCTCTTTTCATACATGACCTTAGGTTTCGAGTACTATTCACGCCACCTTCGGCCAGGACATCACCAATCTGGTCAACATATGTAACATATGTAACTTTTCTATCATTTTAATTCAAAATTAACAACCGTTACAAATAAAGTTATTTTTTCATATTTTTCTGAATCATATCTATAGAGACTGAATTATGTTACAGGGCGTACGCGGAGCAGTTTATAGCGGTGTGCGACGAGAGCCGGACGCAGACCGCGCCTGGGGCGGGCGGGGAGCGCCCACACTCCCGCGACACTGCGCGCAGCGACGACACTGCGCAGAGACACCACATGTAGAAGAAGATCGCACACAGCACGTACTGCGCAACAGACATACCACCATCAATATAATCTAAAACTTCACAACTTCACTGCTTTGGTAATCACTATTACATCAAGGTAAGACAGATGTAAAAAAGTAAGTGATACGCAAATAACAACGCAGATTGAAGCAAATTGCTCACAATTCGAAAAAACGAAAACGGTTCAGAAAACTTGTACGAAAACGACAGAGCGAATGAAAAGCCGAGATCCCCACATGTTGACCGTGCTGAAGAGCTGCCAGCAAGTGGTGAAGGTATCTGCGGGTCGCAGCGGCGCTGAGCTTGGGACACTTCTACGCTCTATCGCGAAGCTCACACTGCTCGAGATGTAGAAACCGTTCTTAAAACATACTTGACAAAAAAAACGGATATTTCATCTGTATTAAGGTTGTTTTTAGTTTACGATGACGTAAGGTACACGTCAAACGTGGGGTTTCCAGAACCACATCGGAAAATAGCTTTACATTTTTACCAATTGTATCTTTTTCTACATTCAATATTCTCCTGTCAACTAACAACGCCTACTAAAGTATATAAATACTCACAAGTAACGTAGGTTCGTTTACTGTAAATTATTTGGTACGATTAGGTAATTTATAACATAAATAAAATACTCAAATAATGAACACCAAATTAATATTTCTACTAACACGCACTTGTTAATAACTTTGTAAATATTACTAACGATGTAACATACTAGCATGTAAGTTTGTACGTAGTTATGAATTTATGAGATAGAAACAAAACATTTTATTATCTTACAGCACGTCTGAAGCCTTCAAAATAAAAAAGTGAGAGCTTTAAAAAGATCGTTAAGTATCGACTTTGTCGTCGACATGTTAAGGCTTCAAATTCTATGTTAATCGGTAGATTTTTTTTCCATTGACAAAGCTGTTTGTGCTATCCTTCTAGCTAGCTTCGTCGATCGGAAAAAAAACTTGCCAAATAAGACATTTTTCTTGTCAGAAACGTAAGAATAATGAGGTGTTCTTTAAAAAAATTAAATAAACAATCGAGCGAGTTCCAAGACGAACGATAGGAGAATAAAGTACTTTCTGTCGTTTTAAACAATCTTTAACAGATTGATTTTTTTAGAAAACACCTCACAGCAAAAAACGCCTCATCAACTACAAATGAATTTCTACTATTTTCAATAACTAAGCTTCTAACAAACACAACGCGCACTAACAAATCCAAGTCTGATAATTTTCCTTCAATAAATCAGCTACAATTGCACGTTGTATTATCGTATCGCCGAGCAGCTGTAGCTAAGGGTAAAAGCTTCTGACTAGCGACCGAGAGTTAGTCAGTTCGAGTCCTGCACCCTTTATATTATGTAGTATGCTAAATCAAGGACTGACTGAGCGGAACATTTCTGGCTATTTTTATTTCTTTAGTTAACATACAAACTACTACCTTTACAGGATCAACCTAATGCGGCAGTGTTGACATTAATTTTATATTTTTTTTTTTGTTTCTTACAACTAAAACTCATACACACACATTTAAAGTGGCTTTTGTGAATTCGACCAACGCACATGTAAAAATCATCATTATCCTGCCCTTATCCCACACTAGGTGGGGTCGGAGCAACATGTTTCTTTTCGCCATTCATCTCTATCATTCGTCATCTCTGCAGTTACACCTTTCACGCACATATCATTTTTCACACAGTCCATCCATACCTTCTTTGGTCTCCCTTTTCCCTTGTATCCTTCCACAACGAACATGTAAAAATGTTGTTTAATTTTGTTTTATACCACGTCTCTCGTCTCTCACATCTCTGCGAAAGTTTGTCATTGGCTAATTTCAACAGCGCAGCGCTCGCTCTTACGGTGAAGGGAGACATCTTGAGGAAACATATTACATTCCAAAAGGTGTTCAGTACTCTGCCTTTAACACTTAACAGGGTTAATGGGTATGACTTAAACATATTTTATCGTCAAATATCTGTGTTATATGCTACTGTAGTCTACTCGTGTATTCTTTACATATAGTTTTAACTATTTTATAATCTAGATAACTGAGGTCATGCTAACGCCACCTAGCGGATAGATCTGAGATTTTCTTAGAGCTAGCGACATATTGCAGGATCATGTTTTATATGTTCACATTAATATGATAATTTGAATACTCAAAGCATTTTAATAGCATGTTAAAGAGAAGAGTAAATTACATGTCATCTTTAACAGCTCGTACCTATTGATATAAATGTCTATAAGTCAAAATGGGCATATGCCGCTAGGTGGCGTCAGCATCGCTTATTAAAATGTTGTAAATTTTCTATCATTAATATTATGTTACATACATAAAACTAGGTTTAACTGTAAGTTTTCGGTGTTTGTACCTTCGCGGTGCCAAATTGTCCGAGCGACTCTCATTGGCTGATGTAAATATTCTTATTTTAATGAAAGACGTTGCTCAATCGTAGGGTATTCTTATAAAAAAAACTTAGTTGTTATCAGTACTTTAGTATGTTACCACTTACGTAGCTTTACTTTAAAGTAAACATTTTTTTTTTACAAAAATACAGAGTGTAAAAGAACCCCGAGCAAAGGTTTTAGAAACGTTGTTGGGCTCGTCGATATGAACAACTTTTACTTTGGGGACAATGTAGGGAAATTCAATCTCCATAAAAAATATCATCTCCGGAACCAAAAATTTGTCTCTTTTGTATGGAGATGAAAAAAAATTATTGCGTTTCCTCACTTTTTTTACATTGTCGCCGTAGTAAAAGTTGTTCATATTGACGAACCCAACAGCGTTTCTAACCATTTCTCGGGGTCCTTTTAGACGCAGTATAGTTTGTTTTCCATGTCATGGATTTATAAAATTACGTATGACATCCACATATGGAAATAGGCACTGCTTGTTTTGCGACCACAAATGTATGGAGAGAAAAGAATAACCCTAGTGTGCTTTCCTTTTATACATTTTTGGCAGGCTCTTTGGTCACCATAATTCATGGCACTATCATCTATGCTCCATGCACACCACATCTTTAGACGTTAGGTTACTGCGAGTACTTGACGTCGCCATTTTGGACTGACACAAAAATATGACGTAAATGGGGAATTTTCAGTGCCCTTGTTTCTCTTCGTTATGACAGATGGCGCTAGCTGTAGTAGGCGGTAAAAGTCAAGGAAATTACTAACTTCAAGCAGTCAGTATTGAAGGTGACAGTTAATTTCTTTATCGTTTGTTTACATGTTACAAAAGAGTCTGAAGTTTGAATAACTTACCCAATTTTAAAAAAACTGTACTAAAATACAACTGACAGAAGTCCCCCTGGACACCCACTAGCGACATCTAGATAAGCAATTTTTGGACTTTGAAAATTCCCCATTGTACAAGCGTCACGTTTTCTGTTTCTCGACTCAGTGTCCAAATAGCCAACACTCACAGTTGTCGAATGTAAATGTTAGTGTAATTTCCATAAATACAACGGTAAATCAAAAACACTGGCTAATCTTAAGGAACTAACTACCATGGTACCGGACTTTACCCAAAGAAACCCTATGTCAAAAACGACGAACAGAAAATTTCACCTCTTCACACAAACTTATCGAAGGTTTATATGAATAGGTGTTTTTTTTTCTCTTCACCATACGTAGGGTTTCTTGGGTAAATTTGTTTAGTATCATGAGTCGAGTGATTTTCTCAAGCTTTGCCAACGTTTTTGATTTAACGTTGTATATATATATGTATGTATATTTAAGATTGTATTCGACTTTATAAAGTTTATTTTCCACCCTTGTACTCCAAAAATAGTGTAAGTTCAATAGTATAAACTGTTACTGTGTGTAAAATTCTAAATAAATCAGGAGCGTGTATAATTACTCACTGTAAAGTTGGTGGAAGAGGTGGGTCAAGTCAATTTGAGATCGGGATGTTGTTAATTAATAAGAACCGAATTGTATTTAGTTATTTATTGTTTGTAAGATACTCGAAATAAACGATATTATGATAAACAAAACTTACCAATGTTTTTATTAAATAGTACTAAATCTAATCTCCTTATTCGTAAAGTTTTGAATAGGGAAAAATGCAACGCGAAATGCAACCAATGGTGCAATTTTACAAATGAACGAACGTGTAGTGGCAGTCGATTAACCAGTCTTGCTGTTTTGGTCAAGCGAAACTAGCGCCATTAGTTCATGAGTTTCCTTCCCCATTGAATCTTTATTATTCACAACAAAACCACTAGATGGCGCTACGGTGGCAATGTTAGTATAACTTTTAAAATTGCCGCTGGTGTTAAAACAAATAAGTAAATATTCAGCGCCAACTAAACCATACAATGATTATAAAGCTAATACTTAACAAGCGAGCTACAGACGAATAAACTATATTTGTCAGTTGGTATCTCTCCATTCAGTGTGAACTGAAGATTAGCCTTACTTTCCTTAACAACTACCTATCAATCCTCTCCCAAGAGTAGGTAAGAAGGAGAGATGTACACGTTTAAAATTCGTTGTCGGAGGGCGCGCGCGATTGCTGGAGCTCACTCTCGGAGGAACTTCCCACAGACTCCACGCCCTCCACGTCTGGAACAGGGTAGACACAATATCATAAAACATAGGTATTGTAATTTCTATATAAAAAATAAAATAATAATACACTTCACGCCTTTTAATCCCAAAGCGGGGTAGGCAGAGGTACTTGCTAAAGCAAATGCCCACGGTTCACCAAGCGTATTTAACACAACGTGACAGGGGGTAAGCTTTCACACACCTTGTGGTGTGCGGGTTTCATCACGATGCTGTCCTTCACCGTACGAGCGTTTCGTTGCGTGTATAGACTCTGAAAAAGAGTCCCATTAGTACACGTTCAGCAGCCGGACTCGAACCCGCGACCTCCCGGTTACAAGTCAAGTAACCGATCCCTGTTCTGTGTTCCACGCACGCACTAACCTTCTCAAGGAGGCGCCACTGACGCGCGCGCTTCTTACCTTTAATAAGATAACTGAACACACAAACCCATTTTCCTGTGCTCTGGGTGAATTTCATAAATGTGCATTATTTATTTGTTGTTTCCAGTGTTGATCGTTTGATCTAGCTATTACATACATTTTTATTTTTACTGTATACTTGACTATCGGATTAGGAAAAATCCTGTAATGATAGAATTAAGTTTTTGTTGAACAAAATAAAATAAATAAAATAAAAACTGGACCACAGAGGCTCTGGTATTTTCATCAGGGGTGTGAATGTAGTTATGTAAATGTGTTGCTCACCTTTGCACGAGGTCAGCG
>SJJU01018029.1:0-14050 GCA_012932125.1 Conopomorpha cramerella
GTCCGGCTACTGGACGTGTACCAATGGGACTTTTTTTCAGAGCCTATGTACGCAACGCAACGCTCGTACGGTGAAGGACAACATCGTGATGAACCCGCACACCACAAGGTGTGTGAACCCTATAACGGCGATGGGCTCACCCCCTGTCACGTTGGGTTAAATACGCTTGGTGAACCGTGGGCATTTGCTTTAGCAAGTGCCTCTGCTTACCCCGCTTTGGAATTAAAAGGCGTGAAATGTATTTTTTTCTATATTATCTTTACCAAAGGCGACACCTACCTGAATGCGAAATGGATAATTGGGTTATGACCAACTAGTGCGAGTATCTTCCAGTAACGGGTGAACAGGTACCTAATTAAATGGTAAGCGTGCTCTATCGTAAACCATATCGCAGCTTAACACTAGGTTTGCCTATTTGCTGCCCCTTTGTTGATTTTCTTACCCTTCTTTTGAAATAAGACTTGGTAAATTAAATATTTATAAGTAGCTAACTTTGTATAATGTACGTTGTGTATAATAAACATATTTCATTTTTACAAATATAAAAATAAATCGCAAAATGTGTTGGTAACCGCATAACTCCGGAACCGGTGGACCGATTTCGCTAATTCTTTCTTTATTGAGCTTATTCTTTAATAACAGCAGAAACAGCAGAAGGTTCTTACGAAAAATAATACATGCACTGCTGGACACATGCCACCCTTGAGGTTATACTTATTTCATATGAATGGTTAAGACAGGACAAGGTCTGTCGCGTCAAGTAGTTTACAATGAAAAATGCTAATTTCAACGTATCAATCATGCCTAGAAGATAACACATTCCCAAAGGTTATTTTATCCCAACTACGTATTCCGAACGTGAGTGTATGTGTGTATAGGTCGTGTGTGAGGATGAAACATACGTGTAGGAGCGAAAGTAAAAACCTTTGAGAATGTTATTCACAAAGAGTTCTTTGACTACAAGTCGGGCTTGCTCTATTCCAGTTCCGTACTTGGAACAAACAGGAGCATGTACTGTCGAAGTCTAGAACCTATGTAAAACTATATAATACGAATGTCAAAGTCCTGACTGATTCATTCATCTCTAACTCAGCAACGCCCAACCAAAACCCTTGACCCTACGTAGCTGAAATTGTGTACCGAGGTTATTTTTATGACGTTTACGATTTATTTAAAAAGGTATGTTTTAAATTCATCCCCTAAAAAATTTGATGTAAAAGGAGGGTAGAAGTTTATATGAGAAAAACTTAAATTTTTTTGTTGGTTTAAAACTTGGTGGAAACTGCGCTAATGAAATTGCGGGGCGTACAGTAGTCTGTAATATAAAAGTGAATCCAAAATGTGTTGGTAACCGCATAACTCCGGAACGGTTGGACCGATTTCGCTAATATTTTCGAACCATGCAACCCTGGAGGTTATACAATCATATTCATATTAATAGTTAAGACAGGACAACATCTGTCGAGTCCACTAGTAAAAAATAAATAAGGGTATACACCTCACGTTGCTTTATTCCTAAGCGGGATAAGCTCAAGTACTCGCCAAGCAAATGCCACAGTTCAGCAAGTGTATTTATACCATTGTTATATTGACGCCTAAAATACTAAATAGGATACTGAATACCTAAAAGAGATGAATGGATGCGGTAGAAATGAAAGAAATCGTGAAAAGTGGAGATCCATGATAAAATCTCTGCCTACCCTTCTGGGAAACGGGTAGTCATATTTTGTAAAATAAAAAATACACTTCTCGCCTTTTAATCCCAAAGCGGGGTAGGCAGAGGCACCTGCTAAAGCAAATGCCCACAGTTCACCAAGCGTATTTAACCCAACGTGACAGGGGGTAAGCCCATCGCCGTTATAGGGTTCACACACCTTATGGTGTGCGTGTTTCATCACGATGTTGTCCTTCACCGTACGAGCGTTGCGTTGCGTGCATAGGCTCTGAAAAAGAGTCCCATTGGTACACGTCCCATCACATCACAAGTCAAGTATCCGACCAACTGGACCACAGACGCTGTAATATTTTGTATGTCCATTTATACTTAGGTATACGTATATAACACTGAATCTTTTGTAGGTGCTGTCTTTGTCAATGAAACATCTGAAACACCATGTTTTGAAGTATTCCAGTGTGCAGTGAAGTAAACGTGCTTATAGTGTTTGTTTGCGTTGTTTGTTGTCTCCGCCCTCCCCCACTGGACCCCTCCCGCCCCCGCCCTCGCACGCACTACACAACAAACAACAACGTGTCAAACAATAAAACTTGTTTTCTTGTTTTCAGTCGCCAAAAACAAACTATTACAAAGTAAGTAAACACTGGGAAGGTTTTCCTCCAGTTCAAAGAGTGGAAGACAAAAGAAATAAATAAATACTTAAAAACCATGGCGATAAAATATTCTGAAGAGATACTAGGCTCAACTAAACTTGTCAGAGTAGTTTGTATAAACTTATTTAATGAAAATACTTATACTTAACTTTAAAGAAAAAGTGCTTTAATATAACTTTTACAATAGGACAAGAGAACGGCAAAACGTCATCCATACCAAGTAGATATTCCATTTTTAGCGGTTTACTTTCATAGTGCGAACCGCCAGGATGTGGAATGACTTGCCGGAGTCTGTGTTTCCTGCGCAGCACAGTAGTGTACCAATGGTAATAATAGTTTTCAGATGTACGTAACGCTCGTACGGTGAAGGACGATCGTGATGAAATCCGCACACCACAAGGTGTGTGAACTCTATAACAGCGATGGGCTCACCCACTGTCACGTTGGGTTAAAACGCGCGCGTGAATAGTGCCTCTGCCTACCCCGCTTTGGCATTAAAAGGCGTGAAGTGTATGTGTAACATAGCAGATTATATTTGTATCCAAACTGTTATTTTGGTAGTAAAAGTGACAGTTTGGATCCGGAAGTCCACTACATTCTCATATCATACACACACATCAAAAGTGTCTAGGGATAAGTACATTTTAGAAGAATGCAATCAAGAATATATTTTTCAAAAACTGAATTCATTCATAATTTATTCAAAATGTGGTTATAAGTCATTGATACAGGCATGGGGAATTAGGTAGGAGACCAATCCAGAAGATTAGATTTGATTTTAATAAATTCGAAAACATGTTCTTGATCCCTTGACACTTTTGATGTGTGTATTTGAATTTGAACAGAACGCGCTACGCGTTTTGCTAGTCCAGTTATGTTTTTTATGAGTTTTGGGCTCACATTTTTTTCTTTACTTCAATATGTTGCGCGGCGTACACTATAATTTCTGAAAAGACTAAGGTGCTTTCTTTTGGATTCAAATAAAAAAAAATGTGATACAAATTACGAAGTTGTTTATTGAATCATGCATTGTGACCTGGAATCGGAATTTAAATAACAAGTATTTGCACAGAGCAGGCTCCGGGAAAATAAACAATATTTTCCAATTACGTACTTAGTGGTTGTCACCGCAGATTTTGCAAATTCATGTAATTTGATTGAAAACCTCAACGTGGTTTAAGCTTTTCATACATTGCATTGCACAGAATCTAATTTTTTTTGGAAGGCCTGTGTCCAGCACTGGACGTCAGTGGGATGACATGATGATGTAGTAGAAAATTAGGTCCTTCGATACTTATTTGAAGAATGACATTTTATCGCGATTGGTGATGTCCTGACCGAAGGTGGCGTGAAAAGTACTCGAAACCGGAGGTCATGTATGAAAAGATGTATGAATGTAGATGAAGCGGAAGGGGTATGTCAGGACCGTGACAAATGGAGATCTGTAGTCTCTGCCTACCCCTCTGGGAGACAGGCGTGAAGTGTGTGTGTGTGTGTGTGTGACATTTTATCGCATTAGTAAAGACACCAGTATCTTCCCGGTTCTGCTGGCCAGTAAAATTAATTCGAACCGGGGACGTTTACTTTTGTTTTTAAAATCACACATGACTTTCATCAAGCTTATACCACTTATGACGATAAAATAAACACGTTTCATTTAATTTAATTTGAGTAACTTTAATTTTTTTTGTGAAATTTTCAAACATTTTTTGTACCTACTGTATTTTTTTTATATTGCAAAAAAATAATTTTTTTCATCGTTCGTTTTTTTATCACTTAAAAAGCTTTGAACCCCCGTTCTGCTTGATGACTTCAAGATTACTGGTCTGATGTGTCTTATAAGGGTTAAATAGCGATTCTTTGAAGAATCTATTCACCTGCGATATGAATAATAATTATACTTATAATCTTACTAATATTATAAATGGGAAAGTGAGTTTGTTTGTTTGTTCCGCTTTCACGCCGTAACTACTGAACCGATTGCCTTGCAGACGTATAGTTAGAAGTCCGGTATAAATAATAGGGTATTTTTTATCCCAAAAAAAAATGATATTCCCGTGGGAAAACAAAAATATTCCTTTATACCGCAATATAACCGAAGTAGACGCGGGCGAAAAGCTAGTAAAATATAAATTAATACAGCCTGTGCGGTAGGTAGCTAGGTTTAATGTGTGCCGTGCCCGTCACAGTGTACGTCCACCCTTACATTATTTAATGCTCATTCATTACCGCTGCAGTTTGATTTCGACAACCGATGCAAGTTTTATTTGAAACTAATAAGCGCAGCCGCGTATTATGTGACCAATTAATATTGACCTATAAAAATGCGGAAGTCATTTGGCTGAAAGCTCACATTTCATACATTTATAACAATGTGAAGTAAATTGGAAGTATCATTTTGAATTAATTGGTTTCCGATGGACTCGCTGATTCGACAAGATCAGCTTCAACAGTTCTCTCTTTCCTCTGAGCTGGTGTTGTATGCATTTTCTACTCGGCGTGAGGTCAATGTATACTGCTTATGTCAATCTGTATTGGGCCAGTATAAAATGCATCAGCTTGTTCGAAAATAATGAAGTGTGACGTCATCTACCTACTTCATAGCAACGTGGCACCGTTCGGTGGCACAACCAAAGCATTCTGACCTTTACGCGGGTATCAATCACGGTAGAAATGTTGGTTTAATTTATTATGTTGTTTATAGAGGTGTGTGTTGTGTGTGTCTGGTTCTGATTGGATTTGCTGTGATTTGTTTACTGAATTTAGTCTCATCGCTGCGTTGTTTTGTTGTCACTGTAAAAGTAGCGACCACGAATTTGAAGTCATTATTCCACTCGCGCTCTACTCTGGGCAGCTTTTACAATTATTTTACAAGTTTAATTTTCACCTTACCTTCGTTTTTTGCCCGACGTTTCGACACAATTGCATGTGCCGTGGTTACGAGCTGATGGTAAGCTGAATGCTTATCTTTGGTTAATTTTTGCGCTACCCGTTTTAAACTTTTAAAGCTTAAAAATTAGTACAGAACCTAGCACCACCCTTAGGTATGAAATACTTCACACCCATTAAGACTATAATCATAATCAATCTCCTGCGAGAGCCGGAGTAGTACGTGCGACACGACGACGTCCCACAAACTCGTACGGAGCTGCAATTACACGCGGCAATTCGCGAGATTTCCTACATTTGTCTGTCTCCCTGGTACCTACGCGACAAACTTTATCTTTCGGGAGGTGCTGTGGTACCACAATTATTTCAGCGTTTATCATACACAATGTCTAATGCAACGGAGGACAGTGTTTAAGACCCTATATTGAACGAGAAAAAACTTTTTAGAGCGTCTGTGGTCCAGTTGGTGGGATACTTGAATTGCAACCGTGAGATCGCGGGTTCGAGTTCGGCTACTGGACGTGTACCAATGGGACTCTTTTTCAGAGCCTATGTACGCAACGCAACACTCGTGCGGTGAAGGACAACATCGTGATGAAACCCGCACACCATAAGATGTGTGTGTGAACCCTACAACGGCGATGGGCTCATCCCCTGTTACGTTGGGTTAAATATGCTCGGTAAACCGTGGGCATTAGCTAATTAAGTGCCTCTGACTACCCTATTAAAGGGCGTGAAGTGTATTTTAATAACTTTTTACCAAAACATTTAACCACAAATTTTGTTAAAGAGTTAGTCTGTAATAAAATGTAATGCGTGGTCATATCATATTATATTAAACCAATCAGTATGTGAACAATCAACAATTATCCTCTGTTTTCCTTCTTTCCGAGTTTGTATAGGCAAAGCTCACAGTTTACCCTCTCCCATACAAAACAAAGATTTATTCAGATCGGTCTGCTGTCAAAATTTTGGTGTGGTTATACATAAAAAATATACATATACGCATCGAATTGACAACCTCCCTGTTTTCGTCAGTTAAAAAACTACTTCACTTCGTTGCACAAAAAGCCGTGCTCAACGCAACTCGCTGCAGGTGAAAAGATTCCACTTAATATTCTGACACAGATCATATTCTTATGATAGCGAAACTTGAGAAAAAACTTTTATGGATTTTCTGGAAGTTTCGTTTCCCGTAGAAGAGAAGAATAGAGGTGTTTCCGGCGGAATATAGAGTGCAGCAGTTTATGTTGCGAGCAGACTGGGGCAGGGTGAAAACTTGAGACGTTCCAAACTTAAAAAATACAATAGAGACAAAGCATAACCGTGCGCTCTGGACGCCGGACGGGGCAAAATGCGATCTTTGCACAATATCAGGAAAACCCGACTTTCGCGAAAAAGAAAATGATAGACGAAAATGAAGATATTTTACTAAATATTATTCATAGAATTATTAATCGGAGACGTAAATAGAATGCATCAGCTGCGTTTTTTTTACTGGCATGTCAGTAGAGTCAACTATGGGATCTAGAGAGAGAGAGTCTAGAGAGTGAGCTGGCAACTTATTACTGAAGGTCCATATTGACATTTAAAAAAAATAATAAAATAAATACACTTCACGCCTTTAATCCCAAAGAGGTGTAGGCAGAGGCACTTGCTAAAGCAAGTACCCACGGTTCACCAAGCGTATTTCACCCAACGTGACACGGGGTGAGCCCATCGCCGTTAAAGGGTTCACACACCTTGTGGTGTGCTACGGGTTTCATCACGATGTTGTCCTTCAACATACGAGCGTTGCGTTGCGTACATAGGCTCTGAAAAAGAGTCCCATTAGTACACGTCCAGAAGCTGGACTCGAACCCGGGGCCTCCCGGTTACAAGATTGACATTTAATTTCTTTTTATGCTAAATGTGGCCCAAGCGTCGTTGTACTCATAAATTTCTGTCCACCCCAAATTGGGGTGTACGTATCTAAAATCATGTCATAGAAGAGGATTTATGTAAAGTTTTCTGTCAGTTTTGATGACAATTTCTATGTGATAGGGCCTCCCTACTGTAGGTTATCATGTGAACTCCATAACGGCAATTTGCAATTGTGATAGGATTCAAACATATTATCGTGGTGTGCGGGTTTCATTACGATGTTGTCGTTGGGTTAAATACGCTCGGTGAACCGTGAGCATTTGCTGTAGCAAGTGTCTCTGCCTACCCCGCTTTGGGATTAAAAGGTAAAGGTACCGTTTATACAATTACTGGTGGACGCGATTTCATTAGCATTTTTAATATTAAAAAATACTCCCACCAAGTTTTAGAACAGAAAGTTTTTGTCATATTAACTTATACTCTCCTTTTTACCCCATTACGGGACGAATTTTTAAAGACTTCTCTTATCTCACGTATAAGCCATAAAAGGCTTCCCTGTGCGTTTTTTATTTTTAGCTCATTCTTAGCTTCCTAAGGTCAAGGGTTTAGACTGGTCTTTGATGAGTTAGCGATGAATGAATCAGTGAGTATTTTGAGTTTAGAGCATATGGGTTCCTTTTGTGATAATGAAGATAAGAAATAATTTATCAAAATTCATCTCCTAAGAAGGTAAAAAGGGGTAGTAGAATCTTATTCGGGAACAATGTGAATTTTGGAGTTATGGTTGGTGGTAGTATTTTTAATAGAAAATAACATAGAAAATACGCGAACGAAATCTCTTCTTGTCTTCTAGTATTAGATTATATTACTTCCTTTAAGTTAGCGATACGATAGTCAAAATGGATTCCCTTGAACCTAAAGATTAATAATTCTCTTCAAATTCAGTATGTAGCAGCATCCGGGTGTGCTATCTCGTGAGCCCTCATTCCGTATGCAAGGAGCGACCACTCTCCCTCTATTAGATACATCTCATTAGAGAGCTGGCGGCGCGCGGGGTGGGCACATACGTGGGTTCAAATGTCAAAGTACATCCTTACTGTATAATACTAATATTACAAAGGCAAAAGTTTGTTGGTGTGTCTTTTTGTTACTTCTTCAAGTCTAAACGGCTGGAGCGATTTTAATAAACTTTGGTATGGAGTTCACACATATCAGCTATAATGTATCTAGAAATTCCCACGGAAATGGGAGAAATTAATACAGAATAAATACTAGCTGTTAGGTTTGTAAACGCTAAAGTTTTTTTGTATTGATCGATGTTTGTTAGTTACTCATGTACACGAAACGTAGTAAACGGATTATAATGAAACTTTGCATTTATGTAGTCTATACATCAACATAATACATGTGATATAATTTATACTGAAATTAACACGAGGAAAAAAACATGAGTAACAACCGCGCTGTATGGCTAGTCTGAAAAATTTTAACACATCAGTTAGGATGGTGGTCAAACGATTGTTCATAGTGATAAAAAAAACCATAACCAAAAACCTTACATTTAAAATAAAATAATATGAAGTAAATTACCCTGGAAATTACCTCGACCAGAGTACTGATACCTAAAGTGATATATAAAAAAATATTTTTAAATACATACATACATAGATAGCTAAAATACCCAAACACACAGAACAATAAGCTAAACTGTATCGTTAACACGAGAAGTAGTGTGCAAACATTGACACTCGGGTGTGTCGTGCACACCCACACGTGACCGCGTCAGTCCTCAGAGGCGCTGCCGGCGATTACAGCTCCCCATTAGTCTTGTGTCTGACTTTGATCTGGGACCGGGGGCGGCCGCTTTATGAATACACGAAATTATGATCTATAGTATATACATAACAAGTGGACGCCCCGCGGTTCAATTCGTGCAGTCTTAGTATTCATTTCTATAGAAAAATACTAGCACCAAGTTGTAGAACCATTACTCCAAGATTAACGTTTTTCTCGTGTAAACTTTTACCCCTCTTAGGAGATGAATTTTGAAAAATCCTTTCTTATCTCACGGAAATATCATAAAAATATGAATTCTTATGCAAAATTTGAGCTTTTGCGGCGTTGATGAGTTAGTGATGAATGACTCAGTCAGGCATTTGAGTTTTATATGCAATACTTAAAGACCATGAAATTGAGTATTCCTTCAACTATAGAACAATACTTCTCAATATGTTGGACTCTAGAAGTGAGAATACACGCTACACGTGTATTCTCATATCTCGTATATAAAAATGAATTGATGTTCGTTAGTCTCGCTAAAATTCGAGAACGACTGGACCGATTTGGCTAATTTTGGTCTTGAATGACACGTGGAAGTCCAGGGAAGGTTTAAAAGGTATAATTCTTTCAATGCACGGGGTACAAAAGCGAATTCTTATGGCAAAACAAATGTTTGCCGGGACAGCTAGTTAGCATATAAAATCCTCCTCCCCCTCTTTTTGTTCTCAATCAGTGAGAAAAATAAAACAGCAAACTCATTTCTTCAAATCAGCGATCACGTGTCTATCTATTCTCAACGCAGTCCAAAGGATAGTCATCAATACCAAATAACGATTTCACACTCTCCCGCCGCCGCCGCCGCCGGCTGGCTCCGCAAAATCCACATTTTTCCGGATCTCCGTCAAGACACCAGACAAAAAGCGCCCCCTGCCGGATATCCCGGGCCAACGGTGCTCGCGTAGTGTTTGCTACTCGTAAACGTACAGTTTCTCTTTGAGCATTTTAGATCGTGGTTATAGTAAACTTTTTGTCGAATGGTGATAAAATCTGTGAAATTGTGAATACGTAATTAATTGATTCGATAATATTTTATAATGAATTATTAATTATGCATGAAATGTCATTGCATATTAATGTAAATTTTTGTTGACATATTTTGTCAAATCACATGATCGACATGAAATTTACCTGAATGATGATTGTTTTTTACTTGCTACATAACGCTCTTTATCCTATTCCTGTGGAAATTTCAGGAAATACAAGCTTCATCAAGACATAAAATTTGTACAAGCGTACTGCTTAGAATGGACGCGTAGATTTGTCTTGAAACACCATATCCTACTTTTGTTCCCTGTCTACAGGGCGTGCAGCTCTTTCTAGGGGACTAGGTACTCATTAAGTTTATTGTTTAAGTTTTATGACTATCATATTGATCATTCTTACGTATAAATATATCATTATTATTAGTTGCGACACAGTAGCAATACCTATTTTTTTAAACTATTTTATTTATTTATTTAGGACAGCACTAGAATTACACATAAAAAACACGTGGTAATATGTTGCCTTAATTATAGACTACCACAACATTATATTAAACAAACTAAAGTGACATATTCGTAATATTTCAAAAACAAAATAAAAAAGACAAATAAAAAAATTATAAGTTATCACAAAAAAATACATCAAATAAAGCAAAGCCTATGAAGATAGCCCACACTAAACCCGCCAAATAGCGTGCACAAGTCTGCTTCGTCCGGCGATGCTGACATAGCATGCCCCTAAGCGCTCGAATGTTACTTGTAGTTGGCTCGAGCCACTCTTTAAGTATTCATGCTCTGACATGCGTAAGAGATAGAGATGGCGCTTCAAGACAAGTCTCCGCGCGTATACTAAGAGTACATGCGGGTGACGTTTCTCTAGTTTAGTTGGTATTTTTAATATTTTTTTTTGGCTTTTTTTTTATTTATTTATTCGCTGTTCCGGAAAACTTTGTTTCGCCTCATTTACAGTGTTCCCTGCTATTATACGCATGTATTGTACATATAACCTTCCTCTAAAATTTGTCTATCTATAAAAGAAAACCGCATGAAAATCCATTGTGAAGTTTTAAAGATATAAGCATACATAGGGACAGACAGCGGGAGGAGACGTTGTCATGAACAGTTTCATTTAAACACAATACCTAATAATTATTTAATTTTCTGTTTCACAAAAGTCCCAATATCTAACTCGATTCATACCGAACCGCTCCCACTGCCTATCCGGTTATGGTTATAAAACACGGATATTGCTCCGGTAGCTGAACCGGTTAAAACCCGGTTAATGTTTATGAAGTCTGAGGGGTATACTTTATTGGCTCGAGACGCTTAGCGATTTTTTTAGAGTTCCGCACCCGAGGTGTAATGGGCACCCATGGTGAAGACTCCGCTATCTGTCCGTCTTCAACAGACTGACCAGCTGGAGTAAAACAATTGAAAAGTTCAAAGATGATTTTCTGCAGCCATATTGTGCATATCATCAGTCCACCTTTCCTGAGGGTGTCCTACACTCCGTTTGCCGAGACGCGAACTCCATGAAATAACGCGTAACAGCAGATTATTTTTGTTAATAATTTATATTGTCAAAACAAATTTTAATGGTCAGTTAGTATTGTTATATTATATGTTGACGACAGTAGTGTAACTCAAACAGTTAAACGGAAAAATATACAAGATGATTGATTTTTTCTGAGGCGATGATGAGGGCCGCCGTGCACAGCGATAAAAAAATTACACAACCAAATGACATAGAAATAAAACGAAAGTGCATCACATAAATAATAAATTATTTGGACCATGGCACAGCCTCCTTTCAGCCCAGTAATTTATTAAAAAAAAATAAACTCAATTCTATCGCTAACAAAGTACAAGTAAATTAATATTTTAGTAGGCTCAAATACCTACAAAAAAAGTTATATTTTTGCGCAATATTGATAATGGCAACATACACATATTTACACAGGATACTGAGTTATATAATTCACTTTACAAAGAAGTAATAAATTACAAATATTATAGGGGCTCTCCGTGCAGCAAAGCTTTTTTACCGTTTTTATAGATGAGTACGGGTCGGTAGAGAACCCTTTGTGCGCGTGTGTGACTCGCACTTGGCCGGATTTTTTCTTATTCATAACTTTTTAACTTTCCGGTTCCCGTCGAGGTGCCTATCGTAAACAGCCGGGCAATTTATGATGTTTGTCGTACCCTGTAGGGCGGGGAAATTGATTCCAGCTTAATAAGTTTACTGAGAAGCAAGAAAATATGATTATACTATGTCTGAAATTAAAGCGAAACACAAAGAGAAAATACCTATCTCCTGGAATTCAACAATATTTTGAATCCCATGCTCGTTTGGAGCGTAGAGATAACAATATTAGAATATGCAACGTAAAAAGTGACGGATAAGAAAAGCAATTTTTACATACATACATACATTCACGACACGCCTGTCTCCCAGAGGGGTAGGCAGAGACTACAGATCTCCATTTGTCACGGTTTGTGTGTCGGTGTCATTTTTCTTTCTCCTTTTTTATTTGTTTATCTAAACCACAACTCTTCAGTCGAAAAGTTGCAGATTCCTTAAAAGTTTTATTTTTTACAACTAAAACCGACTTCAATATCGAAATTTAACTCGAACATCAATTTCCCAGCGTAATATTGGCGAACACAAACAAAAACAACAAAAAAATCTCGACCGAAAACAAATAAAGCATAGCAAAGTTCAGCGGAACGAACCGGACCACCGACCAACACGGAATGGAAGGCAATCACTGTTGCAGTGATACAAAATAATTCGAACTTCGAACGCCATTGCCACTTCCGCTCGGGGACGGGCAACGGACATCCGGTCTGTAATTAACTGGTTCCCAGCGCAATCCGGTTATTACCGGGCTCTGACAACAAAGGCTGTGTGCTGGCTGGAACTAGGAGTTCAGGCGGTGCGTAATGAAGAACATTTTATAGCACTGCAGCAGTAAGTAGATAGCGCACTTACTCCTGAACGAGCTCACTTGCGGACCAGTCATGCTGCTCTGGTACCTCAAAATAATGATGCCGGCTTTATGCCGGACGTTTCATTTTATTTTTCTACCGTTAAATTAGTTTTTATAATACCAACTTACTTGACTTTCATCAGCTTTGTAATGGTCGTTGCAATAATTTCGACGAAATAAAAAAAAATACTATACGCTTTTTAAATCCAAAGTGAGGTAGGCATAGACACTTGCTATGCAACGTTCACACTTTACCTTGCGTATTAAACCAACTAGATAAATGGTATACCAATCGGCGTTAGAGCATAACCAGCGTATCTAATCAACCGTTAATAATTAGACATGTTTTACCGATATGACAGTAAAGAATGTATTATTTACATTCTATTTTCATTCAGTGTCTGTGGTCCAGTTGGTCGGATACGTGACTTGTAACCGGGAGGTCCCGGGTTCGAGTCCGGCTACTGGACGTGTACCAATGGGACTCTTTTTCAGAGCCTATGTACGCAAAGCAACGCTCGTGCGGTGAAGGACAACATCGTGATGAAACCCGCACACCACAAGGTGTGTGAAGCCTATAACGGCGATGGGCTCACCCCCTGTCACGTTGGGTTAAATACGCTCAGTGAACCGTGGGTACTTGCTTTAGCAAGTGCCTCTGCCTACCCCTCTTTGGGATTAAAGGCGTGAAGTGTATTTTTTTTAATTTCCATTCTGCTTCTTAATGATACACGTTCAACATTTGTACATAATTATATCGATCCCTAATTGCTCGTAATCATGACGTCATTGACTCAGAAACCTGTCCATCATCCGTCGACCCACCCGGAATCCAATTTAGCTAAAGCCACAATCAATAAGACCCCGGCTCCGGCTCGCCAAGCCTTAAGGCTTAAAGCTTACGGCGGGTGGAAGAATATCCTGGATGAGGTAATGACCAGACTAACCAATGTAGAAAATGTATATATTATAAACAGTGTTTTTCTATCATGTTTTAATGAAACGCGCACATACATTATAACTCAATATTGTTCACCGGGTGTATAGGCGCGGATATAACCAAAGACAACCTGGAGCTTACTTTTGTTATTTTACAGTCCACTCGTGAGCACGACGCATGCAACTGCGTCGAAACGTCGAGTAAAATAACAAAGGTAA
>SJJU01018038.1:0-10736 GCA_012932125.1 Conopomorpha cramerella
ATGAGAAAGTATAGAAAATACATTTTAATTAATTAAATACTTCAAGTTCAGTATTACTTCACTGCATACAACGAAACGCAGCCAATACACAATTCGTACGTTTCGTTACATATGTTCGTTCGTCTTGATGAGGTCTTAAAGATACAGATTCATCATGAGCCACATGATGTCGACTGCTGGACGAGGACCTTCCCCAATGATTTTCATGACTAAACAGATGAATCATAGTAAATTTCCTTTTAATATACTTCACAAGAAGTTAGATAAAAAACTATATACTTACCTACTACTTGGCGACTTCAGTATTTTGTTTCTGACATTTTAGCCCTGTGGTCGGGTACCTACTTGGATTCGAATTGAAAGGTTGTGAGTTCGAGACCTTACTCGGAGCTATATTATTATGTCGGTAGCTTCTATGTGTGTACCATGGGTATCTTATTGATATCGCATACACAGAGCCCCCATCTATCATGTTGAATTAAAAACATACGATGAACCTTGCGCATTTGCTCAGCAAGTACTTACCCTGTTTTAGGATTAAAAGGCGTGAATGTGTTTATTTACTTATATTTTGTATATTACTTACCCTAGGCACTATGGTAGATGTAGGTAGGCCTCTACATAAATAATTATGTTCATAATTATAGGCAATCCTTTATTTATTTACTTGGAAAATGTTAAATGGTATATAATTTAAATTAACAATTCATAAGTTGAAATTGAAATAGAACGACAAACACTCGTATGATTAGATAAGCCGCCACGGTATGATTAAGAAGTTTGTGATTCTGTTTTCAAAACCTTTTCCAATTCTTCTGCATACATCGGCAGTCGCGATGTCATATTGAATCCCCATTGATCCTTCATTTGACGGCATAAATTCAAGTCAATTTCTGCAAGAAGCAACCCATCTTTCTCTCTCGAAAGACTTGGTGTTCTTACGCCGTTTGGAGCGGATACATAACTCGAACCATAATAAGTTCTGGAGACTTCAGGCCCTTGTTTCGTGTGAAAGTGTTCAGTCCCAACTCTGTTGATGCTGCACGTGAAGTATCCGTTGGCTATTGCAGCGTTCCTTGCTTCGATTCCCCAAAACGATTCGCCGAATTGTGATATGGTTGCCGCTGGGTTAAAGACTATCTCTGCACCGTTAACAGCGAACATTAACCAGTTCAAAGCGTGGTGTCTTCCGTAGCAAATGTTCACAGCAATTCTACCATATTTGGTTTGGAAAACAGGATGTCCCGTGTTTCCCGGAGCGTAATATGCTGTTTCGCTGAAGCTACCTACGCTTGGTAGATGGTTTTTTCGATGCTTACCCAAGTATTTTCCATTCTCATCCACCACGACTGCAGTATTCCACCATACGTCATCCTCGTCTACTTCTAGAATTGGTGAAATTATGACTATGCGGTGTTTTTTCGCTATGTCGCTAATTAATTTTGTCGTGGGTCCATTTTCAGCTGGCTCGGCGAACTGAGACCACTTTTCCTTCTCTTTTGTGCAAAGAAAGAACGGCATTGACCATGTTTCTTGAAGGCACACTATTTGTGCGCCTTCAAATGCTGCGGCGTCTAAAATAACTTCAACTTTTCGAAAAATTGCTTCCCTCTGTTCATTTATTGGTTCAGATGTTGGTATAACGATGGAATGTTGTACTAAACCAATTTTGACAATTTTCGGCTCTCTAGTTTGTTCTCGAGTTGCACCAATGCGATAACCTTGAACTTGGAAATTGTGATATTCACTTGTTTTTGCGGTGGATTCCTTTAGACCAATTTCGCAATGCTCCTCCCGACCGTAGTAGATGCGGTTGAAATCCTTAAGATGTTGACCCGTCAAGTTGTTTTTCACGATACTATCAATATTTTTCTCGTAAGCGTTCATTTTTGTTTGTACTCAGTTCGCGTGTTGAGTCGAGACCGTCTGTTGACGTCGTTACGTAATGTCGACTGATTAAACAGAATAAAATTATCGTTATTTAGGTACCTACAGACCGGCCGGCCGGCAAGCTAACTAGGTTCATGTTTACAAATACAAGTATACCTACCTATTCATTGCACTTACATAGGCAATATTGAAGTAAAAAGCTTGGGTATTTAAGTAATGTTGTGTTCTACATACCTATCTTCTATAATTGAGTGTTTACTGACACGCAACCTACGATATGTGCCCACATAAAATTACCGTAGAGCGATACCAGCCAATTAATAATGGATTAGATGCAGTGCCGTACAGCTGAAGTGGGCACATGAATATATTAAACTTACTTATCTTCCATTTAAGCTGCGTTCCGATGATGGACGAGTCCTAGGTACCTACGCAGATTTTTGACAGAAAAAATGTTAGTGTTAATTTTTTTGGCCATTGTCTGCCGACCTCTTTTTCGGGATATTGTTTGTAAATAATAGCTGAAGCATGTACGCTTGCGATGCATTTAGTACCTACTAGTTGAACCGGCAAACATTGTTTTACCAATATATCTTATAGTCTATATGTTATTCTACTTTATAAGCTACAATGCGGAGAAGGTTCATCAAAATCAGTCCAATACTTTCTGTGTGAAAGAAGAACAAACATCCGTCCATACATCATCCAAACTTTCGCATTTATTACACACATCAAAAGTGTTTAGGGATCAAGTACATTATAGAAGATTGCAATCAAGAATATATTTTACAAAAACTGTATTCAATCATAATTTATTAAAAATGTAGTGATAAGTCATTGATACAGGCATGGGGGAGGATGGGGGATGGTAGGAGACCAATCCAGAAGATTAGATTTGATTTAAATAAATTAGATTTTTTTAGAGCTAAAAATGTTCTTGATCCCTAGACTCTTTTGATGTGTGTATATTAGTAGTATGGCAGAAACCGCATACAGTCGAAACGAAGCCTTAAGGTTTGTTGCCAGTTACGTAAATAGAATTGTGGTTAGCAAATAGCAGATCAATTGAACAATCTAGAATCTAACTAGGTGATAAATTAGAAGGGTGGAAACTAGGTAATTAAATTATATTTGTTGCGTTATTTTGATATCTGAACGGTGGAGGTGATGGGCTCACCCCCAATCACGTTGGGTTAATACGCTCGGTCACCCGTGGCCATTTGCTTAGCAAGCGCCACTGCCTACCTCTCGTTGGGATTATAATATAGGTATGAATATCTGACAGACTTACGATGAAAAAGAATTAAGTATCGAAATATGTAAATAACTAGCTAAACCATGCAACTGTTATTTATGATGTCCCTATGGAATTGTTATATAAAGTGATAGACTAGGTACTAGATAGCTATCCATTAGATACCTAACTTTGTCTAACCAAAATGTGCGATCCATACCATTATACAATTATAAATTGTGTAAGGTCAGGAGAGCTATGGGGATAGATAAACAGGCCGACATATGTTTGAGCGATTTTATAAAATACTATTAATCAAGGCAATTCAAATACTTATACAGAATTTCGTAAGATTTATACTTAGGTACAAATGACAAAAGATATGACATGACTGTTTATCTCGCTGTTCTCATTACCCCCATCTGACCTTAAGTGTTTAAAAACACGATTCTTTTTTCCAAAAAATCTTTAATTTTAATTATGTAAGTTTTGGCAAACAAACCTTTTGGTTTTACCAATGCTTTACACACAATTGCCTACTTACTTGTAGGTACATAAAGTTATCTTCCTATATGGACTGATTTGTTTAAACACTAATTATTGTGAACATAATAGCTATCTACTTGAAACAGGTCCTGTGTTTTGTTAGTAAAACAAATATTCTCTCTGTTGCGCTGGTGTGTAACAATATCGAGATAGGTCGAAGGCCGTTTGGAGACCACACAACTACATTCGGACCACAATACTGGTATCTCGTTGCAGTGAGCTACATGAATATGTAGTGGTATTTAAGCGGGACCGGCCGCCTTGTGTTCGCAGTCGTTAGTCCGCTACCGGGAACAACACAAGCTCTCATCATGGACAACGAAACTCAAAGCCTCGAGGCAATCATCAACGACAACCTCTCCGGCAGAGATCTCGAAGAGTTCAACCGGATTCATTACGGAAGAAAAGACAACTTAGCCGTGAAGGTTAAGGATTCATCCGTTGCAGCAGCCAAAGAAGCTAATTTTGATATAGCGGCTTACGAATTCCCCGCCAAGAAGGAACAGACTAGGCCACCCAGGATTGTCAAGGTTGGTATCGTTCAGCATTCCACCCCAGCTCCTACTGACCTCCCCGTGAATGAGCAGAAGGCCGCCATTTTCGAGAAAATTAAGAAGATCATTGACGTCGCGGGTTCCGAGGGCGTCAACATCCTCTGCTTCCAAGAACTATGGAACATGCCGTTTGCGTTCTGCACTCGGGAGAAGCAGCCCTGGTGCGAGTTCGCTGAGTCCGTGGAAAATGGTCCCACAACAAGGTTCCTGCGCGAACTAGCCATCAAATATGCGATGGTTATCGTTTCATCCATTTTGGAGCGAGATGAGACGCACTCCGACATCCTGTGGAACACGGCCGTCGTCATCAGCGACACCGGCAAGGTCATCGGTAAACAGAGGAAGAACCACATTCCCCGCGTTGGAGACTTCAATGAGTCAAACTACTACATGGAAGGTAACACCGGTCACCCGGTCTTCGCTACCCGTTACGGGAAGATCGGCATCAATATCTGCTTCGGGAGACATCACGTCCTGAACTGGCTGATGTTCGGTTTGAACGGAGCCGAGATCGTATTCAACCCGTCAGCGACTATTGCTGCTGAAGCCGGTAGCGAGTACATGTGGAACATTGAAGCAAGGAATGCTGCTATAACAAACTGTTACTACACTGCTGCTATTAACCGGGTTGGTTACGAACGTTTCCCTAATGAGTTCACATCTGCTGACGGTAAGCCGGCGCATAACGACTTGGGTTTGTTTTACGGGTCCAGTTATTTCACCGGGCCGGATGGCGTGAGGTGTCCTGGTCTGTCGCGGACAAGGGACGGCCTGCTCATTGGTGTGATGGACTTGAACATGAACAGGCAGATTAAAGACCGCCGTTGCTACTACATGACACAGCGTCTGGACATGTACGTCAACAGCCTCAGTAAAGTGTTGGATCTGGACTTCAAGCCGCAGGTCGTCTACGAGGACAAGAGTAGCAAGTAAAATTGCCGACTTGATATTTATCGTTGCTTTTCCTAAAACCTCACGAATGTAATCGACTACCTTACTACGGCAAGCTTCCATTTAGATCTTAGAGTCAATGCCTATTTTTATAAATAAAAATATATGTTATGAGAATTTATACTTAAAAAAGTGTTTTCTTTATACAAAAATGTCAACAGAGTGGCATATGCATGGCGTAAGTAGCCACAAAACGCGAGAACCTTCAAGTTATTTACGATGCATATTAATTTACATAGATAAATAGGTATACATTTTCTATACCTACTTAAAAGTAAATTGTTTTGTTTATCTCCTCGTGAGTCTGAAGCCGCCCTGTTAACTACTACCTACCTACCCAAATTTTCATAAAATCGTTTGCAAGGTATGTTTTTAATTTATGAAAATATACTCTAAACTTCCTTTTCTGTTAAACAAGGGAGAAAGAAGCTTATAGGTAAAGTAGCCGACTCAGCAAACGTTGTTTTGCCTATATACATTAATAACAGTGTTTCTCTGCTATTATATGCATGTATTATACATATACATAAACCTTCCTCGAGAACCATTCTATCTTCTAAAGAAAACCGCATAAAAACCGCTGCGAAGTTTTAAAGATTTACGCATGCATAGGGACAGACAGCGGGAGGCGACTTTATTTTATACTATGTAATGATAATGATACTTAAATAGTATCAACTGTTAGGACACTATAGTTATCAATCTTACGACAGATTATCTACAGTAGATAGACGCCAACCTAACTGGATTGCAAAGTTCGGTTAAAGGGGAGGCAGGTTTGAAACACTTGCTGCACCAATTATTTCCGATCGTCATTTTGTCACTTGCCACTAATGCGTGTGTCACGAAAAGCTCTCAACTATGACGCCGTACTACGCAAACATTTTGCACCCACAAACACTTGTGTTCCCCTGCAATAGTGTCTATATTCCTTTGCATTGAATGCAGAGGTTATCTGGCGCATCAAAGTGCACTTGCATCTCATGACATCCATTACTAGAATGGTGATTATCTTCAGGGTTGTTAGGTGAATCTTGCGGGAGGTTTTATTTATGCATGGGTTTACCTGAGCAAAATTAATTGAACATAAAAACACGTTGCCTTACTGGGCAGTTCGTAGTTCCTTCTAAGATGTTATAAGAGTACAAAAATTACCTGCTCATATTTTTTTTCATAATATTTTTTTGTAGATATTATGTATACGAGTTTAAGCCGCTTTACGATCTTGATTTTTCAGACACCGACTCAATACGTTTAAAATTTCATGTTTCTTCAAAAACGATAGTGTTAAGAGTGCTACCATAAAAAAAAATTGTATGTTGTCTGAGGCATTTTTGTCATAGATAAAATCCAACCCGAAAAACAATATTTGCCATTTCTAAGCCATATCCTATTATTATATTTGCATATACATACTACCAGTGGCGTGCACTGGCTTTTACGACAAGGCAGTAATCCCCAAGGATTGACATCTATGTACAGGTAACTTGTCTTTACGAAATATAATATATACGTACTCCTACCTATATACTCACCCACACAGGACCTTCGTGAGCCTATGTCGTGAGTACAACAAAAAAAGATCTAGCAATAACTCTATTATTAGGTCTAGTAATCTAAATACTAAGGTAGGCACTGTCTTTTTGCCTTTATGGTGTGGTGTGCACGCCACTGTATACTGCATATGTAGTTAGTCCAATAATATAGGATCCACGGAGAATATTCTAAAGACGGAGTTATTCTGGAAGTGCAGGAGTGTGCAAAGCATTTTGCCGAATTCTTCCAATCAGTATATAACTCAGAGCCGGCTGTTCTTGACGCGGATGCTGCGGCGTGTGGGGGTGGTGAGTGTGGTGCGGCTTCGCGCGTTCATCTGGAATCTTTGCAGCTAGAGGATTATGTAGTTAGAGATTGTAGAGTTAGCTTGGATGAACCTTTATTATTTATCTATAATCTTAGCCTGCGTAGCTCGGCTTACCCTGATATATGGAAGACTACACGAGTAGTACCCGTTCCAAAAGGCGAGGGGGGCAGCGATGTTAGGGATTATAGACCAGTGGCAGTATTGTCAACGTTTGCGAAAGTCTTTGAATTGGCGCTGTATAGAATCATTTATAAGGAGATCGAAGTACAAATAACGGACGAGCAACATGGATTTAGAACTAGTCGTAATACTGCTACTAATTTACTAAACTTTATGACAGTGTTAGCCCCAGCAGTAGATAGTGGAAAACAAGTTGACACAGCCTACTTTGACTTCCGGAAAGCCTTCGATACGGTGGATAATGATGTGCTCCTGAGCAAACTTGCTACTGTTGGATGTACTCCTAAGACATTGCAATTTTTCGCGACTTACTTAAGAGATAGGAAGCAGTATGTCCAGTGGGGAAACGCAGTGTCGGTACCGTACTTTACGTACTCGGGAGTGAGCCAAGGGAGTACATTAGGTCCTCTGCACTTTATTATTATGATAAATGACTTGCCAAGTGTAGTTCAGTCATCTAGATGTCTACTTTTCGCAGATGATTTAAAACTCTTTGCCCCAATAAACTCAGAATCAGACTATTTGCACCTTCAATCGGATATCAATAGAGTAGTGGAGTGGAGTGTAGAAAATATGTTAGCATTTAATAGCTCCAAGTGTACCGTAATGACGTTCAGCCGCAGTAGTACCCCGTCGCAGTACGCGTATGAGGTGGGAGACGTGCAGATGGTGCGAGTGTCTCGGGTGCGGGATCTCGGAGTTACGTTCACTTCCGACCTCTATTTCCGGGAACACATTAGAGCCGTTTGCAAAAAGGCGTTCCAGATATTAGGCTTTGTATTGAGAACGGCAAATCACTTCACGAACATTGTGGCAATCAAGAATTTATATAATGCACTGGTTAGGAGTAAGCTCGAGTACGGCGGGGTAGTTTGGAATCCGCACGAGGTGAAGTACTGTGAAATGCTAGAACGGATACAAAATAAATTCACACGGTTCCTATATAAAAAGTTGTATGGTGTCTATCCGAAATATCCCCTAATGTACCCTACTTTATTTGTACTCGGAATGGTAGGATATGACAAGCTAAGCGTACGAAGAGATCTTTGGTTAGCCGTTTATTTGTTTAAAATATGGCGTGGACTTCAAACTAATGAGACTATATTGAGTGGATGTGGTTTAAGAGTACCTAGAATCTACCGGAATACCAAAAGGAGTGATGTGTTTGTTGTTCAGTATGGTCGAACGAACCTCCAACACAGGGCCCCCCTCACCCGAGCCCTCCAGCTGCGCAACCGCGTTGACGAACGTATCGACGTCTTTGGGTGCTCTCTGAGTGAGTTCACAAAAGTAGCACTGCACATTATTTGTTATTGTTGTTAAGTTATGTTTGTAAATTTTTTTATTGTATAATTTTTAATCTGTCATTAATCTAATGTACTATTATATGTAAATAATATAAGTTTGCTTCACTATTGAATTGGGTAAAACTGTAATGATAGTGAAAGTTGGAGATAAATAAATAAATAATAATAATAATAAAATTATATTCCATTTCTAAAGATTATGCAATTTGTCAGCTATTAAATGTATACCAGGATGAATGTCCATTTTGCCCTGGTAAATAACTATTTTATCAATAAATAGTATAAAACAAAGTCGCTTCCCGCTGTTCGTCCCTATGTATCCTTAAATCGTTAAAACTACCCAGTAGATTTTGATGCGATTTTCTTTAGTAGATAGAGTGATTCTTGAGGTAGGTATGATACATGCATGTAATGCATGCAGAGAAAAACGTTTAATAACGTATATTGGTAAAACAACGTTTTCCGGTACATTTAGTTAGATAATCTATTTAAAATCGTGTTAGTTATACCAATTATAACTGAAAAACGGCTGAACCAATTTGGTTGAAAATTGCGAGGGAGGCAGCTTAGAACCAGAAGAAGGACATAGGATACTCGACCCAGTGGGATGTGACGCTATATAGAGGGTGTTATAGTTTGTATGAAATACTGAAATTATGCGAATGAAATTGCGGGGCGTCCACTAGTTACATAAAATGGTAAAAATTTTCCTCAATAAACTGAAAAAGTATTTCGAATAAAACCAGGTAGCCCTATGGAAATGGGTCGCGAGGAGCGTTGAGCTGATGTGCGGAAGTCAACCCTCGTCGACGCGGCTGCAAGAGGCTGCGATCCAGATAATCATCACGGGAAAATGCGCTTGTACCGATTGCAAGGAAATGTAGACGCTTTTCCATAAATAGATAGATTTGTACCGGATAATAAATATCCGCCTATCATCTGTGGGGTTCGAACAATTTTAATAAGAATTCGTATCGTGTCGATCCATTCACATTTCATTTTAGACATACATACATAAGGCTTTATGACTTTTTGTGTTAGCCTGTACCTAAGTGAGTCAGCATTTATTTACCATGTTTTATGTTCTTGGTTTATAACTTACTAGCTGACCCGGCAAACGTTATTTTGCCAAAATACATTATTAACAGTGGTTCTTTGCTATTATATGCATGCATTATAATTATAAACCTTCCTCAAGAATCACTCTATCTACTAAAGCAAACCGCATCAAATTCCGTTGTGTAATTTTAAAGATATAAGCATAGATAGCCTATGGCGTGATCAGATCGTCACTAAAACAAAGGAGATGAAGCGAATGATGATCATTTTCTAAGGACATTTCACACACGGTGACCACAGTCTAGGCAAGGACAACCAGACATACTCCTAAGTATGCATACTAATCTAATTCCCTCATACATTTTAAATTATGCAATAAAAGTGACGTAGGTATTCTGGTCTGAAACTATGCGGATAAAACGTCACTGTCCTTTGTTTTGAAAATTTATTTATTTAATTTGATAGACGTTCTTTTACCTAGCGTTTCGCAGATCAATTCGTTTGCACGGACAAAGGGTACGAGATAACCTTGGGTCCCGTTTTTGTTATTTGATTTGGCTTGTGTGGCTATTACGGACCTTATACCGGAGATAAGCAAGTGTTGAAGATGCAAGAAGCTCAACTCATAACTGTTAGATGTTTGCAAGCTGCTTGAGGTCTTCTTGAAGAATCACTATTTAACGTGCCATCCGAAGCACCAATAAAATGGATGGACCCGTGCCCGTGAAAAAAATTACAATACTTGACTAAATATCGAACAGGATACCAAACTGTAAGGAAAGTCAAGGAACACATCATGTCCGTCTACGTAAGGCAATAAAACTTCGGCTGTCTTAATTATTTTTTTCCATTGTCGCCATAGTAAAAATTGTTCATATTGACGAGCCCAAAAACGATTCTAAGATCATTGCTCAGGGTGCTTTTACACGCTGTAGTTTCCCGAGGGAGGGAGTAGGTAGGTGGCAGGTGCTGCAGCCTCTGGGCGTTCACTAGTTGAATATGTAATGAGGTACAATTAAGTAACTGTTCCAGAACATTATGAGCCTGAGGCACCCTCTTGCCCACTTCTTCATCTAACTAATTTACAGTAAAAATCATTCCAAAGACGTGGGAAGACTATTTTTCTCACACTTATTAGGCAAGCAATTATT
>SJJU01018042.1:0-10905 GCA_012932125.1 Conopomorpha cramerella
AAATTTTGCATACGTAAAGTTAGAAGTCCGGATTAAATAATAGGGTACTTTTTTCCGGAAAAATTGATATACAACATAAAACAAAAATATTCCTTTATACCGCAATATAGCCGAAGTCCACGCGGGCATAGCCGCGGACGGAAAGCTAGTTATAAATAAATAGATATCCCTCTACCCCTCTTAACATAACGTCGAATCAAAATGGGTCACTGTAATATCACAATGAAACTGCTTAAGAAATTACCCTCAATACAACCATTGTCCGTGATTCCACGCCAGTGCACTATCTGGTATTTGTATTAACATATTTCTGGGATACTGGAACTAACACATTAGTGCGTAATGCTCGTATTATCGGCCCACTAGTAGACTGACGTTATTTGTCCCCGAAAGTGTTGAAACAATATTTGTTTACCTAATCAGTGTCATTGAACTTTGTGACGTAAGTATTTCTATACAAGACTAAAACAGTCAGTGCGTCTGTTCTAAACTTGCAAGTAAAAATTGAACCTATAGCGTGTGTAAAATACTCCGAGCAATGAATATCTCACTATCTTAGAAACGTTGTTGGTTTCGGCAATATGAACAACTTTTGCCATAACGACAATATGGGGAAATTTATATTTTATAGAGAAAATAGATTAGATGATTTTATGCCTCGGGAGATAACATTTTGTATGTAGATGAAAAAAAATTGTTCTTTTCTCCCAACAACGTTTTTACACTCGGTACATAGTATAAAACAAAGTCGCCCCCCTCCTCCCTCTGTCTGTCCCTATGTACGCTTAGATTTTTAAAATGGATTTTGATGACAAGATAAAGTGATTTTTACGGATGGTTTATAATGTATGTATAATACATAGATATACTCGTATAGCAGAGAAACACTGTTAATAATGTATATTAGCAAAACCACTTTTGCCAGATCAGCTAATAAAGTTCTTCAGAAATGAAGTTAGGAATAGAAGAAAGTCTAACAAGTATAATAAAACTGCTTATAGCTAATCAACCAAGTGCGCGTGCGCAGTCAATAGGTACGATCTCTGACACGGCGTATATCTAATGCACATTCATTTTTTCATGGTCAACACTGATAATTTGTATACCATAATTTAAAAGTGTTATTTTATGTATATAGAACCGTGATTCATTGTAGCAAATAACGTGTTGCAGCGTGATTATATTTTATCATGGAATGTTCAGTCACGTCTCAGGTATGCCGTACTGTTACTGATACCTAACTATTAGTACTTAAGTATTAAGTATGTCTAGGTTCAGTGAATTTCCCATTCGATAAACATTTGCAAACATTTGGAATTTTAAATACCGGATGCAACAATTCACGTAAAAACTTACGTAACAATGCTTTGGGAGCTGGTTTTTTTCCGAAAATATGTAACCTTTAATGAAGACATTAAAAACCTCATTTGGGTCCCTCCTCCCATCAATTGAAACAAACATCATTAAGATGAATACAAACGGCAAATTGTCTAACTCTATTGTTTTTTTTTTCTAGTAAACGTCAGAATGAGATAGCAAAACAGTTTAGACGATGGCTAAAGATATACCGCGTTTTGTAGTAAGGTCGCATTTTGTTGCTCGGGAAAATGTAGAAATGTGAAGTAGGAAAATGCGTATGCGTCGATTCTGTGTTTCCGTTCGGTCTCATGCCGTCCCTGTCTGTTCTACATCGATTGACAGTGGCATGCGACATTAACTTTATACTAAACTAACGCAATACTACGAACGAGGAGTATTGTCCTATAAGCATGTCATGCCGCCGCCTTAACTACCATTTCCTTTTCAAATTTAAAGGATCAAGATTGATTTACGTATATCGTCAAGTTGACAATTTCATAGATCCTGTCTATCGTCTACCTAGCATGATAAGGACACTTTTCTGGTTTTATATGTGTCCTGTGTGTGTGCGTTTTAAACTGGTGTCCGTCGAGTATAATATTATAACAGTGTAATAAATAGTTTTCAATTAAATGTATGAATGTAGATGAAGCTAAAATGGTATATCAGGACCGTGAAAAAGGAGGTCGGTAATCTCTGCCTACCCCTCTAGGGGACAGGAGTGACGTGTGTACATACTACATAGGTACATCTCATGAATCAAATACTGTTATTTTATTTGTGTCTCTACCAAAAAAACTTAAATTTAACGGAAGATTTTGTTAACTGTTTTTGTGGTCAGGCTTCTTCAATGTACAGAAACAGAAAGAACAAAATTACAAAGACTTATTCTATCTCATTCTCAATAATATCAAATGACAATCACGGTATTACAGTTATTTCAATAGGTAGATAAGGCTAAATAGTTACGTTAAATCAAATTGGGATAGTGCAAAACCTTTTATGATTATTGGAAGATTGTTCGGAAACCGTTATAAGTAAAGTTATCGGCTTTTAACATTTATACTCATTGGCAAACTATTACAATCAGCGTCCAATCTAGCTAGACGTGTTGCAATCGGCACCGGCCTCTCAGCCCGCGGCTAGACTCGCTACAATTACCTATAAAAAGCTCCCACAACGGCCCCATATTATTATGTTATTATAACAGTAAAATTATCAGCATTTGTAACAAGGCGTCGATAGCAACACGAATGGCAAGCGACTGGATTGCCCGACAATTACCTAGATGATAAAAATATACACTAGAATCCCGGGAACCGATTCTTCTATTTAAAATTTTGCACTTTATTCCCAAAGAGGCCATGTTGTCTTTCACTGTATGAGCGTTGCTTAAAGTAAAGCTCAGCTCCCAGTAGAGAGACCCATAGGTACTCGCATAGTACAGCAGGTATGGAATTGATTTCATGACGAGGGCCTTCCACAATGATTTCCGTAATTTGTAGAGAAATGCCATTAACCGCCCCGCTTGGCAGGCGGGTTGACGATCGCAGTGGTGTTGTGGTTTAACACACAGAGAGCGCTGCTGGAGAGCTCCCTCGGACGCTTCTTACGAGCCCCATGACGGGAAATATTGGGCTAGGGTATTCACATGAGACATATGTATTCTATTCGCCGTCACCACACGGCAGTTTGGAATGACGCTAAAGAGCATGCAAAGGAGCTACTGCTGACACTGCTACACTAATTGCTCTGAACTATCGTTCCAAAAACCTGCAGATCGACTTACGTAAATCCGGCTATTTATTTTTGTGCTGGCTTGACCTTTAAAACATTGTCAAAGTGGAAAACTGCTCAGTGAACATTGAGTGACTTACGCCCACTCACTCATTCAGGAGTGAAACGTTAACATATATTCTGCTGTAATCGTGTTTGTGAAAAAGAGACATACTGTGCTCAATTGACACATGAATAGTGATTCTTGTTTTAGAATACTGATAGATATTCTACTGAATTATCTATAGATCTCTCTCCAAAGCTTTTCTAATCGTATGTAAAAGAAAAAAGTTTAAAGATACAAACAAAAATCATGTTACATTTGCTCGTCGAGAAGGACAGTTTAAGGCTCGTATTATAAAACAATAATAAGTAGAGCGTCGCATGAAAATTATTTAATTAAACACGACAAAACTTAGAGCGATGCAAACGTTACTTGAGCATTGATATATGCTTGAGCGAAGTTTCAGAGAAAATACAGGTCAAAGAGAGACCTGTTTCAAAATCAGTTCATGTCCATCATGTCCAATGACAGAACATGACTTGATTTTACAAAGTCAAAGTTCGCATTATAAACCTTGTCCTAAATTAAGTTAGCAGACTCGGTCCCCAGGCAAACGAGTAGGATAACTGTAGGAAAGAAATATGACAGGCTTAAAAATATCCAATAAACGCCATGGCGACCTTATATAGGCACTTGCCTACACGTAAAACGTCCCATTAGCGAATACAAGTGGCAATCAACTATACTTAATTCAGTACTCGTACGCAAACCACCACTCGATTAAATGCATATTTTACGAACGCAAAATTAATAAACTGAACACGAAAAAGTCGTACGAAATTCCGTAATGCGCTTCATTATGCGTAAACTCCGGCATTGCAATGCATATATTATTATTTTCGGAGTTCAAAGAACGGGGGTCGTAAAACATTTTTTTTTGTTTGGTCATTGTGAAATAAGAAGAAAAGCGCGTCGCCCGACGGGATTTTTAAAGAAAATATTTGTTGTAGATGTTGCAGCAGGGGCAATAAAACGCCATTGAGTTGATGAATGGCCACTGACTCGCAGGCGCTAATATGTACTATATTCGTTTCGGGTCGAACAACCGTGTACAGTTACAATTTGTGTATGATGCGTTCTGTACAATAACCGTTTTAAGAAAGCTTAAAAACTCCATAAACTATTTCAAACGAGCTTTTCAAAGTAGGAAAACAGTAGGTACATGAGTTCAGAGTATATTGGACATTATGAAACACAAAGTGACCTTTGTGCTGTATAGTAATTGAGATGTCGAGGTCAGATAGCCAGTGCGCTACTGTATTACACGTTACGTCTAATTTTGAGAACGTCTTCATTCATAGCAAAGTCGATGAATGCCACAACTATGTCAACAGTTAGGTTTCTATCTTGAGCTTCTTCAAAGACTACATTTTTCCTTCTTGCAGCTCAGTTAATTTTAGATTCAACTGTATATTCATAAAATCTAGGTCTTGATTCACCTCCTACTTAAGTCTGAACCTAAGTATAGTCCGTCGGTATGCGACTATGTGATGTCATTGCCAATTAACGATTATTTTGATTTGATATCGCTGTCACGTACGAGTTTAAACCTAATTGATTTTCGATACCCACATTCAAATGCGTTTTGAGGATTGTCAGCGAATAATATTCCTTGTGTATTGTATTATTTATGTAGTTTTAGGTACATGCCTTATTTAACTGAGGTGCTGTAGCCGTCCTTTGTTACAATGATAATTAGAGCGCAATTAAATTGTGTTTGTTGTTGTTGAAATGTCGTTTCTAAACTTCTGTTTCTGCAACTAATAGTTACTTAATTTTAGGTAGGTACTTATTGCAATAACATACAAAATATAAAAATACCCTTCACACTTTTTAATCCCGAAGCGGGGTAGACAGAGGCACTTGCTAAGCAAATACGATTTACGTGCGTGTATTTAACGCAACGTGACATAGGGTGAGCCAATCTTCGTTATAGAGTTCACACACGTTGTAGTGTGCAGGTTTAATCACGATATGCGAGTGTTACGCTCCGCACATATGCTCTTAAAAATAGTACCGAACCCGCGACTACAAGTCAATCCGACCAACTGGACCAACATACTAGAACAAAATAATTATAAGCAAACAATATATCAGAGAGCCGAGGGGCTGCTTGGAAGTATTATTTTTCGAACTGTAGTCAAAGGTACTCTCATCTGATCGATACTTTGATTTTTGGACGGAGAGGTGTCACTGCTCCTGGTGGGTCTCTCTGCCTTGCATACCCCGGCTCTGTGTTAAGTTGTTTATATTGTTTACCTATAGTGGCATTTCCTTCAATTCTCAACGGAAAAGGCGACCTAAATTACATTTAGGGTGCAAGAGGGATTATCACCCGACGAACGACGTGGCGTCGTGTTACAAAAGTGTTTTTTGTTTGTTTGTAAAGTTATCGAACAATCAATAGCTCAAAGTTGATGCCCACACACAAGAGTCGTTTACCCTTTTTCCGTCCCCATTTTCCCGAATAAATAAAACACTATTTCCGTTTGTATGATCATATTATGACCATTTATTACTTATATGACCTAATTTGAACCTAATCAATCAAACGATAGCGCCGTTTAGGAATTCATCTGGCGCCATCTACTATTCATCATCATCAACCCATACTTGTCTACTGCTGGACATAGGCCTCTACAATTGCACGCCACTGTGATCTGTTTTCGGCTTCTCGTATTCAGATTTTGCCAGCCATCTTGCGCATATCATCAGTCCAACTTGCCTGAGCGCGTCCTACACTCCATTTGTCGAGACGCGGTCTCCACTCGAGAACTCATTTGCCCCAACGGTCATTGGTTCTCCGACTGATATTGAAATACTTAAAACACAAGGCACGGAAAAGATTAGGAGTAACAGATTAAGATGGTTTAGGCATGTCGTGAGGAGGGATGAAAACCATGTAACAAGGAAAGTGGTGAGCATGAATGTGGAAGGATACAAGGGAAGAGGGAGACCAAAGAAGGTATGGATGGACTGTGTGAAAAATGATATGTGCGTGAAAGGTGTAAGTGCAGAGATGACGAATGATAGAGATGAATGGCGAAAAGAAACATGTTGCGCCGACCCCACCTAGTGTGGAATAAGGGCAGGAAAATGAAAATGATTAAAACACAAGGCCCCATAAACCACACGTACAACATAACATTCATCAGTTTACATATTACCATAACCTTAGGTGCTTATTCACAAGTCACGGGTGAATAGGTACCTAATGAACTAGTGTGCTCCATCGTGGTTCACATTACTACTGGTGTTTGATCACCACCTTGCTTGATACCCTTGTTTATAAAGGATTAGCTGTACGGCATGTGTCACTCACTTTTTTTTCGAACCCGTCATTGGAATTTCGGCATAAAAAACAGCCTATGTGACCCGGGGATAGTGTAGCTTCCCACCGGTGGAAGAAGAAAGAAGTGTCTAGTAGTTTTTGAGATTATTCGTTAAAAACATCCACACACACAATTCTTTACTCTTTATAATATTGGTACAGATGAAAAAAACTTTGAAGCACAAATATTTTCTGCAGAACATTTCCTGTTAAACACTCAAACGGCTGCACAGACCGCAGATAGTGCTTAAGTTGAACAATTATTCATGTAAAGTAACTGTTTTTCCTTTAACAGAAACGACACGCAACACACACCCGATAAATGTATATTGTCACTGTACAGTCACTGAGAACATTGTTTAGGTTAACTTTAAGCCAACCGCTATACGATTCTTCTGTTCCTGGCGTGTAACCCGGTTCATAAATAAATAAAAAAATAAATACACTTCACGCCTTTAATCCCAAAGAGGGGAGGCAGAGGCACTTGCTAAAGCAAATACCCACGGTTCACCAAGCGTATTTAACCCAACGTGACAAGGGGTGAGCCCATCGCCGTTATAGTGTTCACACACCTTGTGGTGTGCGGGTTTCATCACGATGTTGTCCTTCACCGTACGAGCGTTGCGTTGCCAGTCCCGGTCCACTTATTTATTTATTGATATATTACAAATCAGTTTGAACGTTATCTAAAATTGCTTGCGCAACTTGTCTACAGGATCTGTCAAGACCTCTACTTCTAGTTCAGTACCTACTATTCCAGAAAATATTTCACATTTTATTTTAAATGTAGGATTTCCACAGTTTTTTTCCCATCACCGGAAGAGCTTTGTGTAGTGTACATATAACTCGTATTCTGTTACTACCTGCAAGCTACCTGAGTATCTTCTCAAGCACCTAACGTTCACCTCGCTCTAACCATGTAAGTGTAAAAGAGACAAAGTATACACAAGCGATACATGCGTACCTTTTCATTATGACAGCCCACCGACGTTCATCATACTGAATATTGTATCGGAATACAGGCCATAGATTCTGAAACCCACAAATGTCACACTTCCAAACGCAAAGAATACAGTGGCTCGTAATCAAAATTTATTCCAAAACCTCCACTCAGCTGACACCGACTGTACCTGGGCACGGCAAGTAGTACTTAATTATTTTCTCGATAATGTCACGTTTTGTCTCTTGCCTTTTATGAGTCGTTTTAATTGGCCCCAATACCGGAGGAATGCCCCGAACATTGTATCTATCAACTTATGTAAGTACCTAGAGGTGGGTATTAACATACGAGTAAAGGATACTTAAATTCTGTTGGGAAACTTCGTATAGGTACGTTTGTGCGCAAGACGCTTTTTCCTCGTTATTTTCCCGCAAATCATGAACAATTTCATTATATTAGTCATATTTCATTTGTCACGAGACGTTTTCGCGTCAACATATTTTAGTCGAGTATTATCAACTTCATTCCGTTTTATGCTTTCTTCACAGATTCTATCTTATAATTAAGTAGGTAATAAAATAAGTAATTGTACACTTTAACCACTTACAAGAGAAGGAATTTATATTCAATAAAATTTGCTTGCTGTTGTACAAAAAACACGCTGCGAATTGCACAAACTCTGGTCTTCGTATTACCTGAAAATATTTTGTGTTTTATCTACCAATAATAAGAATTAGTAAAAAAGGTATTTTTGCACCAATCACTAGTTAATCTATAGGTTTGTAGGTCAAAGTCAGTCACAAAATGTCTCCTTCTCAATAAACTCAGTATAAAACAAAGTCGTCTCCCTCTGTCTGCCCCTATGTGTGCTTAGATATATAAAACTATGCAACGGAATGGATGCGGTTTTCTTTAGTAGAGTGATTATTGAAAAACGTTTATATGTATTATATGGGCATATAATAGCAGAGAAACACTGTTAATAACGAATATTGGCAAAATAAAACTTTTTTTTAATATATATATATTTTTAAATACAGATCTTTTATTAAAATTCATTCCAAACTATTTGGATCAAAAGTTTGATAACTTCCTTTACAACAACGGTAATAAATATGTATGTTAGTATTGAGGAGGGATTAAAAAGTATAGTAGTATTTGTTTCCACGAATTCCATAAAATGAACGACAATTACAGTAATAAAGAAAATCACTATGAGGAAAAATAACTACTGTATTCATTATATATAGATTGTAAAAAAACTTCGAGCAATGGTCTTAGACACGTTGTTGAATATTGGATATTTTACAAGTATATGGAGACACAAAAAATGTTTTTAATTTCGCATATAATATTTTTTTCATTTCCCCTCATTGTCGCCGTAGTAAAAATTATTCATATTGCCGAACCCAACAACGTTTCTGACCATTGCTCGGTGTCTTTTTACACTCTATAATATGTGCCTATGTGATTTTAAATTGTGTCAATTACCCTTAATGTCCTTTGTCATTTCCCAGCATTATCGCCTTAAAGGTTGTCTATTTTGATGAGCGCAACAACGTTTCTACAACGTTTCAACAAGACTCGATGTCCTTTTACACACAGTGTAGCTAAACCCATGAGGCATTTGTCCATGTTGTGTATAGTGTATTCGAATCCTACAAAGTAAAACGGAAACGTTAGGCGCATTGTTTTCATAACAATAAAACTTTAATAGCGCGGATAACTCACAACTCTCCACGAAATTTCATAGAAATGTTTTTGATCTTTCTGCATTATATAGAAGTACTTTATACATTGTTGTACATGCAGAATAACGCTTAGGCCGTTTTTTCTTGTCTTGTACATATTTGTGTTGCTTAAACATGGCTATCCATATACATAACATTACGTTTATATTACTGGAAGAAATACGGTATCATTGTTTCAAATTCCAGACCAACACTGCAGTAATTACATAGACTTAAGTTCATGGGAATAACAGATCTTGGAGGTATTAGTGTTCATTATGGTTAGTCCCCTCTACTCAACAGGATATCTCTCCTTTATAGCCCAGTCGTCATTTATTATATTCTATTCTGGATGCCGCTGTAGAGTCTAGCTGTAGCAAGAATCATAGTGTTGGGAAAGATAAATATAAGAATATGTACTGCAGCAATGGTTTTAGAAACGTTGTGGGGCTCGTCATTATGAACAACTTTTACTATAGCGACAATGCCGGGAAACGCAAAAAAAATATTTGCATAGTAAAAGTTTCAACAACGTTTCTTAAACCATTGCTCCTTTACACTCTGATTTTGACTTTTAGCATTGATAAATAATTGTGTTTTTGCGGCTCGCAAGTATAGGTAGGTATTTGTTGTGGTTCTAATGTACCTGCTCAAAAGTAATCCGCATACTTAGGGCTGAGGGGCCTCCGCAAGGTTGCGTCTCGACGGCCTTCCATGTTCGGCGGGTGTTCTGGCCTCGTATTTGCTATAATTCTTGGAGCCATTGTAATACTAGTTCGATGTTAATAAAATTGCCATGAAATTCTGCGATTTTTTTTTTGGAATAGATTATATAGTGGAATTCATTAGAAATTCTTTGCACAAAGTGAAGTCGAAGACAAATAGAAGCTGTATCTCTTTCGTTTACCACCACCTTTTTTTATAGAAATTATCAGTAATGAACCGAAAAATCTTTCAACTGTTACTGCAACTGCCAACTTCATTTGCAGCTACCGTAGTGGTCGGATCTCTCTCTCTACCGAAAACATAGAAACCACTGATGCAGTTTATCATTTTCTTTGACATATTTGACATATTACCATTATATGATTACTGCGCTTCAACATATCTGATTGCGAACATAGCAGTTGCGGTCAGCAGCTCACTAAGATGATACCACGCTAATCCTGGTAAACATAACCGATAGAACAAATCATCAGGAATGGCCCTTACGAATTCCCCAGACGGGATGAATTGCGAGTATATGTCATGTACCTCATCATCAGAAGGTTGCTAGGTAACGGAAACTACGCATGTATTCTGAAAGGGTTTGCGTGTAAAAAAACTGAAATTGAGCGGGTGAAATCGCGGGGCCTTCGCTAGTGTTAAATAAACGAAGCAAAAGTAACAATGCACAAAATTTCTACAGTATTTCTCTCTCAAACTTGATCATCTTCTGCGCCACGTGTTAGCAGGACGGCCTTCGGCTGACTGTTATAAGAACACGATATTTGACTCGATGACCATATAAGACGGTATGGCCGATCCATTTCCTTTTTGGATGTGCGATTTTTGTTTGATAAAACGATCGGGAATAATAAGTTGTGAAACTCGACTTTATTTTGAATAGAAGAGACAGTACTTACCAATTACGGAACGTGTTGTGACTTAAGTGTATTTTAACCGACTTCAAAAAGGAGAAGGTTCTCAATTCGATTGTATTTTT
>SJJU01018044.1:0-17017 GCA_012932125.1 Conopomorpha cramerella
TGTAGAGTGCGGGTTTCATCACGATGTTGTCCTTCACCGTACGAGCGTTGCGTTGCGTACATAGGCTCTGAAAAAGAGTCGCATTGGTACACGTCCAGTTGCCGCACTCAAACCCGCGACCTCCCATTTCATCATCATCATCAGCCCATACTTGTCCACTGCTGGACATAGGCTTCTCCAATTGCACGCCACTGTGAGCTGTTTTCGGCTTCTCGCATCCAGCTTCTGCCAGCCATCTTGCGTAGATCAGTCCACCTTGCCTGAGGGCGTCCTACACTCCGTTTGCCGAGACGCGGTCACCACTCGAGAACTCGTTTTCCCCAACGGTCATCGGTTCTACGGCAAATATGGACCTCCCGTTTTCAAGTCAAGTATCCGACCAACCGGACCACAGACGCCGTTGTCGCTTGACAATCGTCCGGGATTAAATTGACCCATACATACACGTGGCGGCGCACCGTCGAGGCCGACCTTGTAGTGTGCCCTTGTGCGGTAACTGATTGGGACTAGTGCCATTAATATTCTACCCTCGGGGATAATGCTCTAATTTTGTTACGTAAAATTTATGTACCTACTACACGTTGACAACCCGGACTTACTAAGTGGTCAGGGTATCTCTCTCTAGGACGACGGCGGGTTCGATTCCTGCCACCGGCATAATGCTTTAGATGTAAATAAATAAATAAATCAATAAATGCCTATCCAATGGGGATTGTTCACATTTTTTAAGTGGTGTTTTTTACAGTATTTTCTGAAAATATAGACCATTTTAAGAAACTAATTTGAATATTTTTGTATAAAATTGTCTAATTACATTTTAATTAATTTATAAAGCTTAGACCGGAAATACGTCATCATTGCGTTGAAAGAACACCGTCATCGTAGCCAGAAAAAAATAATATGATTGACACATCTATAAAATGACAGTGACTGTCAACCTATATAATATTACGTAAACAAGAACCGAATAAAATAGGTAGGTTTTCAAAATATTCAATTCTTTTTAAATGGCTCTAGTGCCGACATGGTTTCAAAATATTAGCAGTTTGTTTTGTTACTCCCTTCTGTCACAGCTGTCACACGACAAACTTCAATCAGACTTGGCACTTCAGTTACTTTTTTTACTTTGGAATACATTCCTATGGGCTGAGCTATGACGTCATAGTCTTCAAATAAAAGTTTAACTTAAAAGTGGAAAATAATTTCAATCCATGAAGATTTTGTAAATCTGATTCTTGATAATGGTTAATTAAGGCTATTCCTCGAAATGGTTTTCGAATTGGATATCTTGAGAAAATTATGAACAATCCCCATTGCACGCCACTGTGATCTGTTTTAGGCTTCTCGCATCCAGCTTCTGCTTGCTCATTAGGTTACCTGAAAGAAATCGCTTTTGACAATACGGTCGCCATTTGCAATCTTACCATTGCTAGATCATTTTTTTTTAATGAAACGCGTACAGACATTATAACTCAATATTGTTCACCGGGTGTATAGGCGCGAATATAACCAAAGACAAGCTCGAGCTTACCTTTGTTATTTTACTCGACGTTTCGATGCAGTTGCATGCGTCGTGGTCACGAGTGGACTGTAAAATAACAAAGGTAAGCTCGAGCTTGTCTTTGGTTATATTCGCGCCTATACACCCGGTGAACAATATTGACTTACCATTGTTAGTTTAACATTTTGTAATGTATAGGGTCTTACTAATAATGGCGGAATTGCTATTTCGAAGATACACAAAGCTCAACTTAACCTCACAACCGTCAGTTGTATGTCAAATACGGAATAACCAGTTCAAGTAGACCTATAATAACCGTTGTATAAGTGACAACGCGTTTATTGGTAAGGGGGTTAAACAGCATTACGTTCATTACATTCAGACAAGGATCTTTCGACGCGTGGCAACTGAATATTTAATATGATTATAACTCAATATTGTTCACCGGATATAGGCGCGAATATAATCAAATACAAGCTCTTACCTTTGTTATTTTAGAAAAGAGCTTACCTTTGTTATTTTACTCGACGTTTCGACGCAGTTGCATGCGTCGTGGTCACGAGTGGTGCAACTGCTGGTGAACAATATTGAGTTATAATGTCTGTGCGCGTTTCATTAAAAAATGATTTAATATATGATCCGGAACAAATTTTTCTTACTCATCAAATGATAGCGATTTCAATGCTATAGGTCCAAGTATAGGTAAGGATAGAAATCCTTGAACAAAGTTTTTTTTGTTATAAATGTTTGTGTGACCATATTTTGTTGGAAAAATTCGGTAAAAAACGATACATTTTAAGAAATTTAAAATGTCACAAAAACAACTATACTGTTGGAATCGCTACAATTATTTTCTGAGTTAGAAAATGTTGGTCCGTATTATGACCCCGAAGTCAGCCTGTGTACTAGGTTCATCCCATTATCCCGCCACAATATTAAATACAGAAATGTTTTGAGATAATTACTTGGAGCCAAATTTACGGCAGTCGTGGAATGTGGACTATCAACTCACTAACACTTTAATGGACGGCTGACGATGTGAATTCTACGCTATACCAGTGAAGTGTTCTCGCGAGCCGATTGAAATAGACAAATTGTGCGTGCGTGTGGGTTAAGCGACAAGATACAGCGTTTTATTATTTACTAGTGGACGACCCGCGATTTCATTCGCGTAGTTTCACTTTAAACGTAAACTACACACATCAAAAGTGTCTAGGGATCAAGTACATTTTAGAAGATTGCAATCAAGAATATATTTTACAAAAACTGAATTCATGCATAATTTATTCAAAATGTGGTGATAAGTCGTTGATACAGGCATGGGGAATTAGGTAGGAGATTGGTCTCCAGAAGGTAAATTTTTAATTTTTAGTCGGTTCGATTCCCAGTTGATACTAGCAAAATTTAAAAAATGTTTAAATGCGGTTTTGTTTTTTTTTAAAATAAAGGAATGTTTCCTTTCAGTAAAATGAGCTAACTAAAGGATTCAAGGCAGTTCCCCTCCAGGACCCATAACTTTTTTCCACCCTGTATACTAGCTGTCCCGGCAAACATTTGTTTTGCCATAATAAGTTGCCTTTGTACCCCGTGTATTGGGAGAAATACAACTGGTAGATGCATAACTCTCAGACCTACTGAATACGCATATAAAATTTGTTAACAATCGGTAAATCCGTTTCGGAGGAGTACGGTAACTAACATTGTGACATGGAATTTTTATGTATTGGATAGACTAGATGTACCGCGCGGTTGCACTCGCGTTTTTTCGTTCCCGTAGGAATTTGGGGATAAACTATAGACTGTGTGACTCAGGGATAATGTAGCTACAACGACGAAAGTAAAAAAAACAGTGAAATAATCATTTTTTAATGAAACGCGCACAGACATTGTAACTCAATATTGTTCACCGGGTATATAGGCGCGAATATAATCAAAGACAAGCTCGAGTCGAGTAAAATAACAAAGGTAAGCTAAGTATATATGACAGTAGGCTTATATGGCAGTAGGCGCTAGGTATTTAAAGGTACTTCAAAAAACAACCACAGCTTATGCCTTAAACCATACACAAAACGCGATAGAATTCGGGAAACAAATAGAAATCTCGTTGGCGTGGTATTTCTGTAGTCACGATACGAGAATATCACAATGTCCTCAGCAAAAACATTAATTTTGAAATACTTAACATAATATCACGGCGGTGGTTTGGGCATATGGAGAGAATGGATGAAAGTCGATTGACGAAAGAGATTTATATGGGTGATGTAATGGGCCGGGTGAGTAGAGGTCGCCCCAGAAGGACATATAAAGACCAGATTGGTGATGTCCTGACCGAAGGTGGCGTGAAAATTACTCGAAACCGGAGGTCGTGTATGAAAAGATGTATGAATGTAGATGAAGCGAAAGGGGTATGTCAGGACCGTGACAAATGGAGATCTGTAGTCTCTACCTACCCCTCTGGGAGACAGGCGTGAAGTGTATGTATGTATGTAATATACATTAATAAATATACATTTTCGTTTTACTTTTACTCCTTTATCTTTTGTGTAAATTTCTTTTGTTCTTTATCGTCAAATTAGAAACTTCAAGATAAAGGACAAAAGATAATGGATGGTTTTTAAATTATGTTAATATGTTAGTAAGTGCTTAGTAAGTTCTGGTTCGTAAGACGAATATTTTAGACTGCATAAAATGAGGTAATTAGGTCTCTATTTTTGTAGTTTTAAGTAAAATAATATTTTTAGGAGATCAGGCATTAACGAAGTAATTTTGGCACTTATAATTTAACTTACTGACGACACGTTGTTATGCTAATATGTATTATTTATTTATGTTTTCCCTTCTATTATATGCGTGTATTATACATATAAACCTTTCTCTGAAACCACTCTATATACTAAAGAAACCGCATCAAAATCCGTTGCGAAGTTTTATAGATCTAAGCGTACAAATGGACAGACAGCGGGACTTTGTTTTGTACTATGTAATGATTATTGCAAGGATTTTTAACCGCCTATTTATACATACGTACATACACTTCACGCCTATTCTCCCAGAGGGGTAGGCAGAGACTACAGATCTCCATTTGTCACAGTCCTGACATACCCTTTTCGCTTCATGGGAAAATTAAAAAGAGCCGCATACAGGTACACTAGATGCGTGACTGCATGCATTTTAATTTGTTCATGTTATGTGTCGCTCAGCAAATGTTTAAGGATAAGGGATATCTACTGGATTATCTGTATTTATGCACTTTAGGGACTATGACCGCCAAGGTCAACTTACTACATTTTCAGATTCAGTAGGTAAATGGTGATGAAAAGATGTATGAATGTAGATGAAGCGAAAGGGGTATGTCAGGACCGTGACAAATGGAGACCTGTAGTATCTGCCTACCCCTCTGGGAGACAGGCGTGAAGTGTACGAATGTAGGTAAATGTACTTCGCCCTCAGGCAAGGTGGACGGATGATAAACGAAAGATAGATGCGAGAAGCCGAAAACAATCACAGTGGCGTGCAATTGGGGAAGTCTATGTCCTGCAGTAGACGAATGTATGCTTATAATGAAGTATGCCAAATATGGAATAACAAGTATCAGGAAGCGTGTAGCGTTTATCGGTTAGTAGGTAGGTTCTAGGTCGGTAGGACGTCCTGCAGCTACATCAGCGCAGTTTCACTTTTAAAAGCAAACTCTACTCTTTACTTACTCTTACATTTTTTTTTTTTTTTATACCACAAGGGTGGCAAACAAGCATGCAACATCATGTCCTAAATAACATTTCGAAGCGAAATCTTTTTTCAGCACAAATTTCTTAATATTCAGTTAGAAGTTTCTGTCAAAGGTTTCAGAAGTCCAGTGGTAAATAGGTGTGTAGTAAACAAAGGTATAAGATTTTGCGCGAACGGCTACGCTATTTTTTCAGTTAAGACCCTATCCCGTCAATTCAATTGAGGCTATTTTCCTGCAATAAGAAAGTTGAACGTAGATTCACCACCACCGCCCTCAACCAGTGGTGCTGTCCCACAACAGTGCGTTAGGAGAGAGAGAGCGGTATGCTCTGTACCGTCGCTGCTCGTACGTCTGTGAAGCACCTGCATGTCCTGGTGTATGGCGTGGAGTTCCCCGTGTAGCGTCCGCGACTCCGCCAGTAGCGCGTCCAGCCGCCGCGCCGCACTCGCCAGCGGACCCTCGTCCACCTCCACGGACAGCGCCAGCCGCCCCAACCTGTCCCTCTCCTCTGACGACCCACAACTGCTGTTGTCCTGGTACAAAATATCCGGATACACGCGGCAGTTTTCCGCTTCGCGCAACTCGTCGGCTAGCGATCGGCCGTATATTATCTGTGGTCGGTTTTGTACTGGCGACAGCCGATCTTCCAGTTCAGATTTCGGTCGCATTTCGCTGTCGTTAGGCACGGGGCTGTGAGGCGGCTCTGGTGTGTTGCCAGCTGACAAACCCTGCGGGCTTGGCGAGAGTAGGGTTCTTTGGAGGTACCTCCGCGCATCGTCGTCGAGAGGCCTAAACGTTTGCGATGGTCTTCTAGCAGCGGGCCTCACTATAGCTTCTAAAGCGTCTCTACCGGGGTCGTCAGCTCTGACAAGTTCCAGTATCCTGGAGCGGTTCGGCGATATGGTGCAGCACGAATCGAAGCGGGCTACCAGCTTTCCTTTCGTCGGCGAAGTGTGGACATCGCCCGTCGGCGTGTAGGCGCGAAGGTTGTCTGCAAGGAGCCGGTAGTTTCTGTACTTGACGTTGCCTTCCGGCAGCGGCGGTGCATGCTCGTCCACGGGCTCTATGATCTCAATGTGATGCGGCGTGGTCATTTCCCCACTGTGTAACACTGGCTTTAACTTGTTTTCACGGAATTTCCTCACTGACACCGATGTTCATGCGCACGCGACACTCGTTTGTTTATTAATTGGGTTTGTTATGTTACCGCGTATGCGCACGGCCGTCCCGCGCTGCGTTCCCGCGCACACTGGCAATGCTTACATTCAATGTACAGTATCAGTGGTATCCGCTGCAATAATCCAATTTAGACAATCAGTTCGCTCACCGGATTTCACCCCCGCAGGTGGAGGTTGTTTTAAGACTTCAATGTCGTGAATGATGTAAACGGAATGTTACTTAGACTACACACTTATATAAACAGATGGTTAAATAACAAGCGTTTTTTTTATTAATTTACGCACTGTTTTGTTTGCTCTAGTAAGTATGGTATTAGGTGAAGTTGCGTGAATAAATATGCAAAAAAAGTATCTAGGTATGTGCAATGTAATATGAATAATTTATTTTGGTACCGGTACGAATTACATGCTAATAAAAAGACACAGATTTAGACAAATATTATTACAAAATTCTTTTTGATCGTGCATATGATGTTTTTTAATGCACTATGGAACAAGCGTTTGACCACCATCCGGCCTGATGTTAAGCAGCAATTTGGTCTACGATGAAGCACACTTGTTCATAAGGTACCTATTTACCCCAGTGACTTGAAGACCTCCAGACTATACTGTGTAGGAAACACAGACTCCGACAAAATTTTAAAGTAATTCAAAAGTAAGTTCTGTTAAATAAGTATATCATTATTTCGGATGATCAAATATATATAATAAATATGGTATTTGATAGGTATAGGTGGTTGGTGTGTCCCAACGAAACACTTTTTTTTAAACACAATGAATGGAAAACACTTGTTCATTATTTTGCAAATTCTTAATTTAATTGCATAACTTGACTTGTAACCGGGAGGTCGCGGGTTCGAGTCCGGCCACTGGACGTGGACCAATGGGACTCTTTTTCGGAGCCTATGTACGCAACGCAACGCTCGTACGGTGAAGGACAACATCGTGATGAAACCCGCACACCACAGGGTGGGTGAACCCTATAACGGCGATGGGCTCACCCCCTGTCACGTTGGGTTAAATACGCTTGGTGAACCGTGGGCATTTGCTTTAGCAAGTGCCTCTGCCTAGCCCGCTTTGGGATTAAAAGCTTGAAGTGTAAATATTATTAAATTTATTTAATTCATAGATTAATTTACTTGAAGTATTACTTAATAACGCGGCAGTAATTTAAAAAATGTTAGTCTTCTGTGAGATAGCTTACATGTTTTTTGTCAGTATGAAATATTACAATAAAGTACATAGAAATAAGCGCATGGTATTTATATTAGAAAGAGTTCCGAAGGGAATTTATGCAATAAAGATAAAATGGGCAATGTCGATAAACTTTTAAATCTGAAGATGGGGCCTTCGTAAAAGCACCAAGATTCAACCGGAAAACATTATGATGAAATCATGTCTTTTTATTAAATGAAAGGAACGCTTTTAAGTCTTTTATCCTGCAATTTAGCTGGCATAAATTGACAGTAGCTATTATTTTTATTATGACACCCCTAATGATGAATGAAATCCATGATGGCCGTCAGATTTCTAACGACAACCCTCCAGAAAGCTTTCTAGGTAAGTTTTGGGCATTCGGCGGATATTCTTCAGGCAAATTTCTCCAAGTAGTGCGTAATTACGTTCATAGAATTCCATAAAGAAATAAAAAAATAAATAAAAAAAAACTTCACGCCTTTAATCCCAAAGAGGGGTAGGCAGAGGCACTTGCTAAAGCAAGTACCCACGGTTCACCGAGCGTATTTTAACCCAACGTGACAGGGGGTGAGCCCATCGCCGTTATAGGGTTCACACACCTTGTGGTGTGCGGGTTTCATCACGATGTTGTCCTTCACCGTACGAGCGTTGCGTTGCGTACATAGGCTCTGAAAAAGAGTCCCATTGGTACACGTCCAGTAGCCGGACTCGAACCCGAGACCTCTCTGTTAAAGAAATATGGCAACATAACAGTAACAGACGTATGAAATGTACACACTGTTTAGGGCAAAATTAACCTGGTCATTCACAGAAATGCAACTCAACATAACTGGGAGTTATTATCAAAAAATATGGATAATATGACACTTCTTAAAAAAAATGTAGATACTTAATAGCTCAGTCCAAACACAACTACTTCAAGTCTAGTCTCCGTAACGTCTGTCTCTTCCCCAAAAACTAAATAGGATAACCAGGATTTGCCATTTACGCGAACCAAACGGTTTGCGTCCACTTTCATAGTGCGAACCGCCAGGATAATAATATAATAATAATAATAACTTTATTTAGAAAATCAATTTTATACAATTAAGTTACCAGAGGTCCCTAAACTAGGCGAAACCTGTATCTTAGGGAACCAATTACAATTAAATTTTGAATTTACTTAAAGAAAATCAATAATAAAAAATCAACAGTTCGTACCATCATTGAAATCCAGTCTTAAAACCTCATCACATAGGTCTCATAACATAGTAAAGGTATTTAATAAATTATTACACATATTTGATCATTAGTGCCTCAGTGTTATTGTAGGGATGTGGAACTTGCCGGAGTCTGTGTTTCCTGCGCAGTATAGTTTGAAGGTCTTCAAGTCGTGGATGAATAGCTACCTAATGAACAAGTGTGCTCCAACGGTATACCACATCGTTGCTTAACATCAGGCAGGATGGTGGTCAAACGCTTGTTCAAAAAAGATGTACTTTTGGATCCAAACTGTCACTTTCATAACTTATTTGACAGTTCATAACTTATAACAGTTCATAACTTATAAGTTCATAACTTATTTGACAGTTTGGATCCAGATTGACCCTGAAATGCAGTAAGGGACATGAGATATTGTGTCTTACTCGTTCACTCCTGCATGTTTTTCATATCGTTGTCTCTTTTTAATCTAAACGTCAGTTTAGGGTTGCAAGTCTAATTGTTTTTGGGCCGAAAAGAGAATCGATTTCAAGCAATACCAGTTGCCCGTCCTATTTAAAGATCCCCTAGATTTATCGGGTTTGCCATCACAAAAAATACAAAACAGACGAAGACAGCAGCCAGAATAAACAGAGTGAAGGCAGCCTTTGCTCAGTAGAGACCGGTGTGGAAGTCCAAAGTCCTCAAGCGGCGCATCAAGATTTCCCTCTTCAATTCCATCGTCAAATCGGTTCTACTCTCCGGCTGTGAGACGTGGAGAGTGACAAAGGGTCTCACGAACCAATTACAAGTGTTCGTGAATAAATCCCTGAGGTCCTCCGCGTATTCTGGCCGAACACGATACGGAACGAGGGCCTATGGGCGCAGTGCGATCAAATCCCTATTGGGGAGTAGATTGCACAACGCAAATGGCGGTGGATTGGTCAGACGATCCGAAGAGGGGAATCCAACAAGGCGAGCATCGTTTTCGAATGGCAGCCTGGGGGCACACGTGGGGCGAGCTGAGAGCGCGTGGTCTGAGCTGGTCCGATGCCAGAGCAGTCGCAGAGGACAGGACGGCGGCGCGGCGCTATCTTCTCAGTAGCTTTGGGGTACCATAGGACTTAAGTATCACAAAAATTTAAATATCTTCTATTCAACAAAAAACATTGAAATCGTTTCACAAACGACGAATTACTCATTTTTTAAAGTCGCTTTAAAAAACGATGTTCGTATTAATGAATGACACAATGTTATCTAGTACGTAATTAAGAATTTTACGACCTTTTACATATTTACCTCAATTTGCTAATGATCTTACTGTATTCATTACAAAATATTTCACAATACTCCAAAAAACGATAATGATTTTGAAGACGGTGCTTCTGTTTGATTTTTTTTACGGCCTTTTTTGTGTTTGTTATCTCAGAACTTTCGCCTGGGTGAACCGATTTGCATGTTTTTTTTTATTTGAGCACCAGCTGCTTCCTGTTTGGTCCCATATAAAATTGATTCAGTTCCGACAAAGGCATCCACGAGAACACCACATACATATATGTCTAATTTTACTGGTTGAAGTCGGATCTTTTTTCTTTAAGTTATTAATCGTTCTGTCAAGAAAATAGTCTACAAGCTTTCATGACACTTGCTGTGCAACTGAAACATTTTTCGGATTGTTATCTCAAGTTTTCTTAACTGAAACACATATTCGTTAGTATGCAGTAGCTAATACTTCACCGGTAGTGCAGAAGGTGAAAGAACATCCCCACGAGTCTACAGGGGCCTAAGTAGTACACTGTGCTAGTTGCATGACTCTGGCATCGTAGTGGCAAACGATGTGTTGCAGCGACCGAGGGAACTCTCCAGAGGATGGGCAGCAACGCTCTCTGTGAGTTAAACCACAACACCGCTGCGATCACAAACCGCCTGCCAAGCGTGGCGATTATTGGAACTTCCCTCCGAAAGACGGAACTCGTTGGAGAAGGCCATCGTCGGATGTTTTACAAAATATGTTACACACAATAGAATTGAAACAATTACTTTAAAATTTGTGGTAAAAAAAACAACAATACGGTACATAACATTTTGAAATAGGTCAATATTTGCGCTTATTTAGCTATTAATTTTCAAACTGTAGACGTAGGTGTGTGCGTTCAGATTCGTTCGATTTTGCATGAATGGCGGGCTCGTCACTGAAAATACTGTTTAACACATTCGTGTACACTCCAAAGCAGACAATTGAAGTTTTATTATTATCACGTCGACGAGCAGTATGTCTCCCCGAAAGTGTTAAATGCCGCAACCGCACCAGCCAGGCGCAGTGTCGTCACACATAATCGCGGCACAAAATTAACCATTTATCAGCGCGTCAACGCACGTAATGACTTTCTATCTCTGATAAGGAGATAACAAGGCGAAACAATCGTAGATACGTATTTAACTACAACACCTTCACAAACCAACGTTTCCTGGCTCGGAGTCCTTTAAAAAAAATAACGAATGAAATGTTTCTTTTTCGACGTAAACGTTCGGACATTGAAACGTTGCGACTTATCGCCGAAATTTTCGGTAGAAACGGTCGATTTTTTCGTAGCGTTTCGAACATCAGCGTTGGTCCGGAATGCCTCTGCATTCAGCTTATTGGCACCAGCATGGTATTCGAGACCTCTGCTGATCCTGGGTCGAAACTTTTTTTATCAAATTCATCTCTTTTTAGGCGTAATCTTGATGGATTCGATTAATTAGCCGATTACAGACAGTTCCGATTGCATTGTTGCGGACACTTTATTTTGATTATTTGTTGAAATAATGCAATAGAATATTGTTTTGATCGACGGTACGTAACGAATGCAGCGCAAAAATATTCGAGATGAACAGATCTGAGTGGCGTGCACTGGCTTTTACGACAAGGTAGGTAGTGATCCCCAAGGATTGGCAACTTGTCTTTACGAAATATAACCTAACACTAACCTATCTACTCACCCAGAACCTTCTTAAGCGTCTGTCGTGAGTACAACAAAAAAAGATCTAGCAATAACTCTATTATTAGGTCGGGAAGCTACAATACTAAGGTAGGCAGTGTCTTTTTGCCTATATGGTGTGCACGCCACTGATTCTTCTCTCTATATTTAATTTTAATTAAGTCCTCTATCTTCAGCATTTCCAGAAACACTCTTATGAGTGAGCAAATGCTGTATTAAATTAAATTAAAAAATTGTAAATATATTCGCTATACTATTGTATTGGTCCTAACTGTTAAGATAGTATAAGCTTGGTAAATAAATAAATAAAAAAAAAATATTAAAAAAAAAATATTTCAATGACATGGGTACTAAAGTAACAAGAGTGGAACACAATAGCTACAACAATACCTTTTTCCGTTGAGAAAGTAAAACGCAATTTTGAAAACGAAATTTGAAATAACTTTGGCGCAAAACAAATCACAGTCCATCAATCTCAGGAGTATTTTAAATACACGTTTAGGTTGCCTTTTGTAATTTTACCAATAAGCTGTCAATTTTACATTTGTGATTTATTTTATTTTATTTTATTTGGGACAACAAACAGACTTATACATAAGTACAATAAATCACAAAGAATCACATTTAAGTATTAGGCGTAAGTCCCATGACGCTATCCACATGTAAGAATTAGTGAACTTAAATAATAATAAAGAAGAGGATACAGGTATTAAGGAGGGGAAAGGGAGGGGAGGGGATGTTATGTACGTGATGTTATGCACCCACTGTATCTCGTAAAAATAAGTTTTAAAGAAACATCAGACAGGATGGTGGTCAAACGCTTGTTCATAATGCATTAAAAAAAACATCGTTTGCACGGTCAGCAAGAATTTTGTAATAATATTTGTCTAAATAAGTGTTTGCGTGTATTATTTATTAGCACGTAATTTGTACTGGCATCAAATTAATTAATTATTAATAAATTGTCCCTACCTAAACATTACTATTTTGCACATTGATTCACGCAACTTTGCCTAGACCGTAGACCACATCGCTGCTTAGCATCGGGAAGGATGGTCAAACGTGCCCTGTAGTTCCAGGCGTTTAGACAAGAATAGGACTACGGTATCCCCTGCCTGGCGTATAAGGCGTCCTAAAAGGGGTCCTTGGGGTCGTGGTTGTCGGAGTGGGGTCCCCGGCACCTGCTTGGACGGCCCCGAGGAGGGCGGCGGTTACCCTATGACCCGGTAACCACCGTCGACGACGGAGGTCGCTGGGGTAGACACGTCACCGTCTGCCCCGAGACGGAGTCCGAATACCGGACAAATCGCTTGGGCGGGTCCTGACGCAATTCCTCCGAGTACTCCCGGGACCCGCCCTGTTCGCGACACGGATGTCATCGTGGGGGTTTAGTCGGTAAGAGTCCGATACTACCTCGTTCGCTGTCCTCATGGCGGCGGGGTGTCCATGAGGATTGATCCCCACGTAAAAAAAAAGGATGGTCAAACGCTTGTTCATTGCGTTTAACAAAAAATCATAAACAAATTCACAACAACAAAAAATCTTTAACTATGTTGTAGTTTTAATTCGTTCATTCCATCCCATTATGAAATTAAATATTTATCGTTGAAAATCCGGCAGAATTATTTAGCAAAGATACAGATAGATCTGTGAAATCGTTAGTCGGATTTATGGACGGACTATAGACGGTATCCTTATTAGGTACTTGGATTTGGTATGGAAAGGTTATGGGTTTAAGCCGTGTGGTGACGGCGAATAGAATACAAGTGTTATCACCCCAGGCGACCGTGGGATCTCTCCAGAAGACGGACAGCATCTCGGCGCTCTCTATGAGTTAAACCACAAGCCTGCCTCGCCGTGGCCATTATTGGCATGTCCCTCCAAAGGATCATGGAAATCATTGGGAGAGTCCATCGTCCAGCAGTGCACATCATGTAGCTGATGATGATGATTAAACAATCGTAGAGGCGACAAGTACCTGGTGGAATTCGCTTCTATTTTCTGTAAAATAATTGATTCACAAAACACGTGGCACAGTGCGTCGACGCAATGGAACTACTAGAGCCCCCTGTCGGCGGCGCGAGGGAGTCGTAAAGATAGTCAGTCGAGTCGAGTGCACTCCACTTCAATGCTTGTAAGTGCTCATTGTGCGTGTACACGTCACGGTCATGGGATTAGCGATTTTATAGCCAGTTATTTTTTCAGCGCAACGTAACATTATAAGTAATCACTTTTTTATTTTTATTTAATCTGGTTTGTTTCTCAATGGACAATGACCTCTCCCAGGACTTCTACTCAAAGTCGCACAGCGTGCTATGGAAAGGGCTATGCTCGGCGTTTCTCGAATCAAAAATGAAGTGATCCGACAGAGAATCAATTCGTCATCGGCATAGCTCATCGTTTTAGCAAGCTGAAGTGGCAGTGGGCCGGCCATATTAGCCGTAGAACCGATGACCGTTGAGGTAAACGAGTTCTCGAGTGGAGACCGCGTCTCGGCAAACGGAGTGTAGGACGCCCTCAGGCAAGGTGGACTGATGATATACGCAAGATGGCTGGCAGAAGCTGGTTGCGAGAAACAGATCACAGTGGCGTGCAAACGGAGAGGCAATGGTTGTCCATCAGCCCATACTTGTGTATGGGCTGATGATTATGATGATATAAGGACTTCTATTTCTCTCTATTATAGGTAAGTGTCGATCCAGGTCGTCCCGTCTTCTCCGCCTTGGTCGGCCTCGTCTGCCTGGTGTGCTTCGGTGGGCAACCAATCGGTCACGGCTTTCGCCCATCGATTGGGATCCATTCGAATGACGTAGCCAGTCCTGTTTCATTTCAGCTTTCGAGCCATCCCTTACGACAGACTAGGAAAAAACCTAAGCGTTGTTTCCTATTCTTATTTCTTTTACTCTATGCCGCACTGAGCAGTTGTCTTTCAGTTCTTATAATTTTTTTGCTCTTTGCACTCGTGTATCTAACTAAAATTCCGGATCAGAAGAACCTTTTCAACCAAATGCTCCTTTTTGTCAAAATGTTTGTACTCCAGACCCTTTTAATCTGTGTGGAAATCCTTTATGGATATCCCATCGCCGGCCGGGACAGTGACGGGGTTACGTGGGACTCGCACCCACGAATACTATTACAGCCTGAGCCACTACATCCTAGGGTGGCCCCAGTCGCGATAGGCCCTCGCGGATCGTCCCCAGAATGGGGTCGATTAACGCACCGCCAGCAGTTCAGGTTCAGCAGCATCACGGTACCGCCGTCGCCTCTCATGGGCTGTATTATAAGCGCGCGAGTCCTTGCGCGCCACAGCCCCCACGCCCTTTCAGTCGCCTTATACGAAAGGCAAGGGGCAACCTCAGCCCTATTCTTATGCCCGGAACTGCTGAAGAAACGCGGCGGTCACGTTCCTCGCGGATAGGGCACTGTTGTGTAAACCCTGCTGAGTCCGTTTCAGAAAACGCACCATTAACCAACCATGCGTTTTCGGGTCCTGCGATACTAGCGCCATTAGTTCACGAGATTCTCGTTTACAGGTACATCGTTTCCGCTGTCGCTTCAGCTTGTGCCCGTGGCCATCCCACAAGAGGGTGTCAGGTGAAGTGGCAACGCGATCGGCAAGGGAACCCGCCCGGCGCCCTCTCGACAGGTCGCCGCCGGTCTCGTAGCCGCGGACGCTGGTTCGAGACTTGCCAAGACTTAACAATGGCTCGCAATCTTATCTATTGTTTTTTTTTATGTTAACTTTTTTTTTCTTGAGGTCCATGGGAGAAAATCGGACTGAGGTCGGTCGGATTATATTTTTTTCGCCGAGAGCTAACCGCTTCGGAATTTCTTTTTTAAACATCTTTGTTTCAGCACATCATCATCATCATCAACAGCCCGTATTTGTCCAGCAGTGGACATAGGCCTCTCCAATTGCACGCCACTGTGATCTGTTTTCGGCTTCTCGCATCCAGCTTCTGCCAGCGATCTTGCGTATATCATCAGTCCACCTTGCCTGAGGGCGTCCTACACTCCGTTTGCCGAGACGCGGTCTCCACTCGAGAACTCGTTTGCCCCAACGGTCATCGGTTCTACGGCTAATATGGCCGGTCGTTTCAGCATATACAAGTGCAGAATAATCCTCTCTCCGAAAAACAAAATTCGCCTCGGTAAATATTTTTTTAAATATTCCATGACGCGAAGTAAGAATCATAAACATTCAACCCATCACTCGCGCCTAAATAAGAGGTTCGAGCAACCCGGGGGCGTGCTCTAGAAACGAGCGACTCCGCGTAGCCTCAGGCGTTAGGCGACATTACCGCTGAACAAGAAATATTATGTTTAAGTTGGTGTAAGTAAGCAGTTTTGATAATGAATCCATCCACGTTATACTTGACGTTTTAGGTTTAGTAAATACACTCAATATTTAGGCATGTCTTCAAGTCACTGGGGTGAATAGGTACCTAATGAACAAGTGTGCTCCATCGTAGAACACATCGCTGCTTAACATCAGGCAGGTTGGTGGGCAAACGCTTGTTCAATGTGTTTAAAAAAAAATATTCCAAGAGGGTACTAGGAAAGTAATATTAAGAAATAATGTTGTACCTTTTTCAGTCGCGATATAGAATTATATATCAGTTGAGAGTGTACCTATGTATGTACACACATCAATAGTGTCTAGGGATCAAATACATTTTAGAAGATCGATCGATTGCAATCAAGAATATATTTTACAAAAACTGAATTCATTCATAATTTATTCAAAATGTGGTGATAAGTCATTCGATACAGGCATGGGGAATTAGGTAGGAGACCAATCCAGAAGATTTGATTTAAATAAATTAGATTTTTTTTAGAGCTAAAAATGTTCTTGATCCCTAGACACTTTTGATGTGTGTACCTACATGGACCTCCATCATACATCAGATAAATAACCTAATGCATCACACTCTCTCCCATTAAAAAAAAAAGTTATATGGTTTTACGAAACCATGGTAAAAGTGAAACTCCCTAGTCCGCGGCCGACCGTCACGCGACATGCAACACACAGACGAAAAATTTTGAGACGATGTCGATGGTCCCTATTAAGAAAGTCGGATCTACAAAACGGAACATGTTCAGGAGAGAAGATAGTTTTGGATATTAATACTAAACTACTTGTGGTACATACTACAAATTTACAACAGCTTATAATCTTTGGTACCTTTACGTGTTGTAATATACGTATAAGTTTATAGATCTTAATATCGCCAATCTAACGGTGTAGAAAAGT
>SJJU01018046.1:0-11708 GCA_012932125.1 Conopomorpha cramerella
AGAGCACACTTGTTCATTAGGTAACCTATTCACCTTATGGCTTGCAGTTCTAGTTGCGTTTGGTCTGAGATACAGATAACCTATTTTTTTTGACGTGGGGAGAATCCCTTCGGATTCCTCGTCGTCTGCAGGGGAACTTGTGGTCCTCCCCGCTCACACCCCGACGTGACCCGGTGGGGGTCGGTAGAACTCGCGCGCAGGCCCCCGCCTTGCGCGCGACCGACCTCCGGGCCCTTTTAGTCGCCTCGTACGACAGGCAAGGGAGAACCGCAGCCCTATTCTAACGCCCGGAACTGCAGGGCTAGAGATACGGGTACCCTTAGATCATCATCATCATCATCAGCCACATAACGTCCACTGCTGGACGAGGGCCTCCCCCAATGAGATCCGTCATTTGGGGTGAAATGCAGTAATCGCCACGCTTGGCAGGCGGGTTGGCGATCGCAGTGGTGTTGTGGTTTAACTCACAGAGAGCGCTGCTGCCCGTCCTCTGGAGAGCTCCCTCGGTCGCCTCTTACGACACCCATGACGGGAAAAGTTGGGCTGGGGTAGTGACACATGTATTCTATTCGCCGTCACCACACGGCGAAAAAACCCTTAGATAAAAAAAATAAAAACAATTCAAATATTTTTTACTACCATTTATATTTCCACGTCTTCCTCCTTAAAATAAACACATTTATTACACCGATTAATACAATAAATAGTTATTTAGCGAAATCCCCACTGGGCCTTAATACTACACGTTTCATTTATTCCCATTAGTTATCCGGAACTAGTGAGACAAATTGTCCCTTTAAACCCTCAACTTACTATCCACGATGTACAATCACTTAAAATGGTAATAACCCTATCTATAAAAACATCTCACTCTATGACAGGGTTAAAGGGACGGAATGCTATAGAAAGTCTCAGAAGTTCCATTGATGGTACTGAAGGCATGTCTCAATATTTCTCTCTCACACTTTTCCGAAAGTAGGAAAAGGACAAACAAAGCAGTATGTTGTTTAATAATGTCTGGTTTTTAGAACCAATTTGTTCTGACCCAATTTATGGTACTAGGTCCTACAAAAGTTCCTCCTGTAAGCTTAGCATGCAAGCGTAGACCTGTCTTGAAGCGTCATCTCTTTCTAATGCCCATGTCAGAGTCGACGCGTGCAATAAAAAGAGATGGCACTTCCAGACGATTCTTCGCGTGTATTTTAAGCACTAGCTAAAAGGGAATAAAAGAAACGTCAAAATACTTTGTTTGAAATGAGAACAGACAAATAATTTGTACCTATTCAATATATTGGAATGTTACATGTTAGGCTTCGTTCACACGGCACGATTTTTTGCCGTATACGTCTTAAAAACGATGTGCATCGCCGTTTCGCTACGGACGAAAGTGACGAAATCAGCAATGCACATCGTTTGTTAAGACGTATACGGCAAAAAACGTGCCATGTGAACGAAGAAGCCTAAGATCTATTCACCTCAGAGAAATCGGTCTCAAATAGTCGATCGTGTACGGTTAGCCATCACCTTTAAGGTGCCGTGGAAGAGGCGAAGTATATATGACACGGTACATGTGCTGGGACGTGATCTCTGCCTACCCCTTTGGAAACGGGCGTAACGTATATGTTACACCCACGTTTACAATTCTCATCTTAAGACTGTTCCCATTGCAAACGAAATAAGAATGGGGAATTTACTTTAACAGATTTTCGGGCTTAAAACTGTAATTACTGTCATACTTGCCAAACAAAGATTGACAGTAATGACAGTTCTGTCATTCCCGAAAATCTGTCAGAAAAACGTCAAAGGAAATTCCCCATTATGATGAAACATTTTATGTTTTCTTAGTCTATTACACGTAATTATGATTGATTGATACATAGATTTAAATAGTCTTAAGTCTAATAGTAGGTACAACACCTTAGTCCATACACCACTCTTTATTAAAAATAATATTTTTTTTACCCTTACTTCGAAATGTTATTATTATTATTATTTTGTTTATTGGAGTGAAAACATATAAACATAAATAGTAAACCGTTGAATGGTGTACAAAATATTAGCATAGTTTATATCCTAGACATCACTAAGATTCATAAAACAAATTGAAAGATTCATGATGGATCACAATTGATTGATTCGAGATTTTTTGAGATATTTGTAATGTTGTCCTAAATAAAATAAAAAATCTATATAAATAAAAATGAATCGCCGTTCGTTAATCTGGCTAAAACTCGAGAACGGCTGAACCGATTTGGCTAATTTTGGTATTGGATCAAACGTGGAAGTCCAGGGAAGGTTTAAAAGGTGTATTTCTTCTAATACGCGGGGTACAAAGGCGACTTCCTACGGCAATACAAATGTTTGCCGGGACATCTATTCTAGTAAATAATAAAAATTTAGTTTACCGTTTCCCATTACATTCAACTGCAGCCCCCCTAGCAAAGCGTACCAAGAAAGACATGACAAGACACTGCTATTGGTCGAAGCAAGCTGAGTCGCACGATGTGTGACATAGCAGCCAATCACAGCGCGCATTTGTCCTATGTCGTGTCTTTTTTGACGCGCGTGCTAGGGTTGCTGGTCTAACTGCATTTGGTACATTACGTCGAATATATTGAGTGAAGTATAATTACATTAATAAAAAAAAATGCACTTCACGCCTTTTAATCCCAAAGAGGGGTAGGCAGAGGCACTTGCGAAAGCAAGTAACCACGGTTCACCAAGCGTATTTAACTCAACGTGACAGGGGGTGAGCCCATCGCCGTTATAGGGTTCACACACGTTGTGGTGTGCGGGTTTCACGATGTTGTCCTTCACCGTACGAGCGTTACGTTGCGTACATAGGCTCTGAAAAAGAGTCCCATTGGTACACGTCCAGTAGCCGGACTCGAACCCGGGACAATCAAGTATCCGACCAACTGGACCACATACGCTCAATTAATATAATTACAATGTTTTTTTTTTAATGGTACTAATGACATATAATACTGTCACCAGTACCATCAATGGTACTAAAGAGACCAGGGGAATAAGAGCCTTAAAGATGTCGTCGTGGATTCGAGTCCGGCTACTGGACGTGTACCAATGAGACTCTTTTTCAGAGCCTATGTACGCAACGCAACGGTTGTTGAATGACAACATCGTGATGAAACCCGCACACCACAAGGTGTGTGAACCCTATAACGGCGATGGGCTCACCCCCTGTCACATTGGGTTAAATACGCGCGCGTGAACCGTGGGATTTCGCTTAGCAAGTGTCTCTGCCTACCTCGCTTTGGGATTAAAAGTCGTGAAGTGTATATTCAACGAAAATAAATAAAGAATGGTGTGTGAACTTATCACATAATTATGGTTTAATAAATACCAATGATTAATTTTAAACACAGATTAAAATTGACACTTCATTAGCTTTTAGAAGATACTCGACAGTTTGTTATTTTGTATTTCCGTCCTACTCCGTTCGCATACTAAATGAGAGAGATGGATATAAATTGCGTGTAAAAGGACCCCAACCAATGCTTAAAATCTATTTACACACAGTATAAATATTATCTAAAAGCTAATGAATTGTACCCATAGCGGCATTATTACAAACTAGCTTTCCGCCCGCGTGGACTTCGGTTATATTGCGGTATAAAGGAATATTTTTGTTTTCCCTCGGGAATATTAATTTTTTCCGGGATAAAAAGTATCCTATGATTTAAACCGGACTATACGTCTGCAACTTGCGTCTTTCGACTGGTATACGTTTGAAAGAGATATCATGAATTGATGACTAAGCCCACTATACAGGGTGGCGCATTCAAATCGGTCAGTATGGGAAAGTCTGAAACTATAACACATATGTCGATTTGTTCTTAGGAACCATGTCACCGATTTTTATAAGAAGAAAAACTGCATTCATACATTTAAAAAAAAACCTGAACTCAGCACGGGAATCGAACCCGGTGAATAAAAAAACTTCACAATTTCTATTTAGAGATCGATTCCATAGGTCTTAAGAAGTAAATGTATCTATGAAACATAATGTCTAAAATTAATACAATGCATTGTTTTCACATACTTTCATTTATTTTAGTAGGTGTTGGAAGTAGCCACTGTTTTTTTAATACAATATTAGAACTTTTTTTTAATGAAAGTATGCAGTTTTTCTTGATATTAAAATGGATGACATGGTTACTAATAACATAACTTCTTATGTCTTATAGTTTCATACTTTCCCATACTGACCGATTTGAATGAGCCACCCTGTATAGTTTTTCTTTGTAATAATGCCCACACAGGTTCACTAAGATATTAAAACTGTACTCTTACGGTTTAACTTTCAAATGCATTTTTAAAAGTAGCTTTAGTTTTCAGAAACCGTCAAGGGCCTGTCAAAATGCGCCATGTTCTTACCTGTCAAATAAGCCAACTCTAGAATCTGGAGTTAGCATTGGCGTGCATTGGCTTTTACGACAGGGTAGGCAGACCTTGTCGTAAAAGCCAGTGCACGCCACTGGTATTTACCTACTCACGCAAATGGACTGGTGTCTCTAAATAAACTATTTATTTACTCCTTATTATCACGGATAAAGATAATTTGTATGGAGTCAAGAAAACGTGGGCGTTGAAAAGAGGCAAAAGCAAGTAGATACGCACGTCTCCAGAGAATGGCCCGTACGCCAAGAGGCAGGCAGGGCTTGGGTGGTGGTGGGATACTCCTTATTATGCTAAATGTGGCCGAACGGTCTTTGCGATTACACGGCTCTGTCCACCCCCGTAAGGGGTTTATGTACGTGAATGTATGTATGTGTGTTTTGACGAAAAACAAAATGGCAACTTATTAACCGACCTTCAACTTTAAGATGCACTTGAAAATTTATCCGAAAGGTACTCCATTATAACCTAATACACATAATTATATTAATGTCAGCTGTCAATGTCAAAGGTGTATAGCTGTCTCACTCGCACAAGAACCATCTCGCTCTCTCGCCGGCCATTTTGGAATATGGCGGCGCTTAAAACTAAAACATCACAGTGTAAAATAAAATTAACAACAAAAATAAATGCATAGTGTACTTTTCTTTTGAAGAATTTTTTTTTGGTGTGGTTAAACTCTAACTTCCTTAATACAGAACGAGACTTATCTTTTGTCCTTGTCTAACACACTCATGCTGTCTCATTCGTAATGTTTATTAGGTAAAAGAGATAGCGCTAAAGTTAGACTAGAAATAAATACAGGATGAGTCGGGAATACCATTTTAATCCGAATTTTTCTTAAAAGGATCCCGAAACATACTGTATAAACCAAATATTGTAGTAAGGCCATAAATAGCCCAATTAAAACGTATCGTCTTTGTTTGAGTTCAGGTCTTAATCTAGTGCTGTTAAAGCTAGAATGAGACAGCATGAGAGTTTAAACCAAGTCTAATAATGATCATACATTTGAAGAGACCAATTTTAAAAGACAGCAAATCAAATTTGAATAATACGTTGCGACTTTTTTTCAAAAATGAACCCAATTCGAAATTACACCGATGGTCCTAATTAAAAATGTCGGTAGTGCAATTTTAGGAATATGTATGCGATATTAAGTTCTATAAACTTACACGTAAAGATACCAAAGATTATAAGCTGTTGTAAATTTGAAGTATGTACCACAAGTAGCCGTGAGCCCTCCAGAGGACGGGCAGCAGCGCTCTCTGTGAGTTAAACCACAACACCACTGCGATCGCCAACCCGCCCTCCAAGCGTGGCGATTACCGGCATTTCACCCCAAATGACGGATCTCATTGGGGGAGGCCCTCGTCCAGCAGTGGACGTTATGTGGCTGATGATGACCACAAGTAGTATTAATATCCAAAACTATCTTCTCTCCTGAACATGTTCCTTTTTGTAGATCTGACTTTCTTAACAGGGACCATCGACAGGAAAACGAAATTGTATTTGTAAAAAACAACGCGCAATGACATTATTATTAAAATAAAACGTCGAGCAAACAACGAAGGTAAGCTGAATGCTTATCTTTAGCAGTGGCGTGCACTGGCTTTTACGACAAGGTAGGCAGTAATCCCCAAGGATTGACACCTATGTATAGGTAACTTGACATTACGAAATAAAGGTGCCTAACTATCTACTCACCCACAAAACACAGGACCCTCGTTAGCCTGTATCGCGATTACAACAAAAAAAGATTTTTTTTTAATCACTTTGAACAAGCGTTTGACCACCATCCTACCTGGTGTTAAGCAGCGATGTGGTCTACGATGGAGCACACTAGGATCTAGCAATAACTGTATTATTAGGTCGGGAAGCCAAAATACTAAGGCAGTGTCTTTTTGCCTATATGGTGTGCACGCCACTGATCTTTAGTTAATTTCGCGCCGTAATAAAACCCGGTTTAAACGTTTAATAAAAACTGATTTGTCAACTTTTAGAATTTGTCCCTTCTCATGCCCAATACACTTAGTCTTCCTCTCTCAATGAAATACTCAAAATACCTACGAGGTTTTAGTTAAATTTACAAGGGCGTTTTTCATAGGTAACCACAGTTTATTTTTATTATGTAACGCCCCCAACTTAAAATACACACATCAAAAGTGTCTAGGGATCGAGAACATTTTTAGCTCTAAAGAAAATCTAATTTATTCCAATCAAATCTTCTGGGTTGGTCTCCTACCTAATTCCCCATGCCTGTATCAATGACTTATCACCACATTGTGAATAAATTATGAATGTATTCAGTTTTTGTAAAATATATTCTTGATTGCAATCTTCTAAAATGTACTTTGATCCCTAGACACTTTTGATGTGTGTAATATTAGATAAGGTGCAGTCTAAATGCGAAATCGACAATGTCCATATTTTTACATAATTTCTACACAGCGTGCAAATTCCATACATTACCTCCCTTAACCATACTCTGTTATACACTGTAGAGCAATAATTCCGGGCTTTATTTGAAGCTTAAATTAAACATAAAACTCATAAAATTAAATGTTACATACGCATAGCCTATGCATCGGAATAACATATATAATTATTTTAATTATTATTTATTTACCCAATAGGTTTTATCCGTTCAAATGGAAATTCGGAAAAACAAATAGATCATTTTTTTAATGAAACGCGCACAGACATTATAACTTAATATTTGTTCACCGGATAACCGGCGACATTATATGATCTGCGAGTCCCCTCGTGACCACGACGCATGCAACTGCGTCGAAACGTCGAGTAAAATAACAAAGGTAAGCTCGAGCTTGTCTTTGGTTATATTCGCGCCTATATACCCGGTGAACAATATTGAGTGATAATGTCTGTGCGCGTTTCATAAATTCAAAAAAATATCTATAATTTTGTTGCCCAATTTCCCATGAGAACGGGATAAAATAAGGGTAACATCACCAAGGTACATCTAGTATTTAATACAAGACACATACATTAAGTATTTTTTAAATATTTTTACTGGTTTTTTTTAAACAATATATTTTACTGAGCCAGCTCTCTCGACATGTTCAGATGTGTATACAAAATGAAGTGTTACCCGGTTTTTTTGCTCTCAAGTGTTGAATGATTTAATCATTCATTGAGATCAGTTCATTTAGACCCCACATTATCGTACTAAATAAAATTAAATACGTTAGAAGAATGCAAATGACTTAGATAACTTTAAGTATAGAATATATTATAGATAAATACCAAAATGTAATTATATTACCCGACTGCGCGTTAAATTATATAGTTTTATGTTGTTTTTTTTTAAACGTTATAAAAAAAACGTTGGCGAACGTCCAGATAGTCTCTCAGCTCATGACACCAAACATGTTTCCCCAAGGTCCAACACTATGTGGAAAAACGAAAAAAAATGATATACGCAAGATGGCTGGCAGAAGCTGGATGCGAGAAGCCGAAAACAGATCACAGTGGCGTGCAATTGGAAGGGCCTATGTCCAGCAGTAGACGAGTCTGGGCTGATGATGATGTGTCTTTCTTGAGGCCCTTGCTAGGACTGCTGATTGCGACACGGAGGTCATCGTGGGGGATTTAGTCCGTAAGAGTCCGACACTACCCCGTTCCGCTGTCCCCATGGCGGCGGGGTGTCGCATGAGGATTCCCCTCCGTAAAAAAAAGGGATCCTTGGGGAAAGACGTTTAGTGTCATGGGCTGAGAGAGTTTCCAAAGTTTCACTGACATTTTTAATTTGACCTTGAACAAAATAAATTGCCTTGATTACGCTTAGTCATGTGAAAAGACTTGATATACTGTCTGCATACGTTTTGGGTATGTAGTTTTCATTGCGACGTTTTACGGACTTTCCTTTGGCACGTGTGAATGAAAGAACCATCGATACATGCGCTGGATGTTGGAATCGAAGCGGGATCCTCGTGGTTCGTCGTTTTAGTGTGCCTTTAAGCCACAATGGCACAAAATATCGTCCCATTTTCCCAGAAAGTTTCTAAGATCAATTGTTCGAAGTCTTTTCACATAAAGTTTAAGTAAGCATAATGAAATAAGGAAAAATACATAATTTTATTCAATTTCGTATTTTAATTCAATTCCAAAAGTTTCACGACACAAATATCACAATAACTTTAAATAAGAATGTTAAATTAACCCTTTTTATCGTTCCAATTGAGTAATTTTTAAGATAAATCTTTATTTAACTAAACTCGAGTAAACGAATAATGGTTCAATTATAGAACATGGTCACTATGTGAAACTAGAAGATGACATTGGAATTGAATTAAAAAACACTCTAGTGCTCAGATTTTGGACATCACTTCACATAAGAAAAATTAATATTGACAGATTTTTTTTTTAGTTTTCATGTTTAACAGCAGTAATCCCTATATGAATAAAAAGTTAAACGTTTACTTGTCAATTTTTACGAGCCGTCACGTAATTTGCATGCAAATAAATCGATTTTACACCCCCTAATAGGGGCTCTTTTTATCCATACGAGGGTAAGAAATCAAGAAAGCACAAAATGACTTCATATTTTTTTTCGTACTTTAATTACTATAATTTCATTAAAAACAAAATCAGAATAAACGAATTTTGCAGCCACGTAACTAACTTCTGCCAAATACGATGATTCTATTAGTATTCTCTAGATTTAATTGTTTCAATTTTGTAATTATTTTAATTTTTTTTTCTTTGTATTATTTATTTTCGACATTGACATTACCTATACAATAAATTTGACATTTGTACGCTTTTGTGGCAGGATACATTGTAACATAACAATATTACTGAACGTCTTTTTTGACATGTATTCACAAATAAATGATTTGATTTGATACGTCCAAAATCCGAACCTCGCGAAACAAGAAAATAAACAAAATTACATACTTATGTAGAGATAAGCGCGGAAAGAATTTCCGTCATCGCTTATTCCGCAGTCGGGTAAGGTGCGTCAGTCGTTGGAGCCGAGCACCAACTTCTGGTACTCCAGCTTCTTGATCTTCAGCTCGTAATCCAGCAGAGTGCTTTGCTTCTCAGCGTTCTTGAGGTTTAGAAGATTAGTTTGCTTCTCGATTATTGCACTCTCCAGCTTCTTCTTGTAGAACTTGTTCCTCAGATGCCCACCGGTACGCCTGGTGCTCTTGAAGGTGGAAGAACGCCGGTCATCGCTCGGCTTCTTGGCGCTAGGTGTGGACACTGGCCTGTCCTGGGTCCTGGATGTTGTCGCTTCGCCTGGAAGGTTCATGTTTGAGTGTCTGTTTGCTGATGGATGGTGAAAAGTAAGGATGAGTGGAGATAATGCGGGGAGGATCTTGTCCAGCAGTAGGGAACCTAGGAGCCTACATAAAAAATCGACCTGGTCCTTTGACCAGATTTTTTTGAAAATTCTGCATTGTCAGAAGTGTACTTAGGATCGGCATAATCATAATTTCAATCTGTCCTGATTATCTAAATATATAAAAGGAAAAGCTGACTGAATGACTGACTGACATATCAACGCACAGCCCAAACGACTAAACGTAGACACTTGAAATTTAATACGGACGTAGCTTAGGTACCATAGGGGTGCACTAAGAAAGGAATTCCTGAAATTCCCATGGGAACGGCAATAAACGGGAAAATTCTTTTGTATGAAAAATCTAAACGGCTCAAGTCAGACGCTTGAAATTTGGTATGCAGGTACTACTAAACTACGCGAATGAAATCGCGGGCCGTCCACTAGTTAAACTATATAGCGAGTAAAAAAGGGCCCCCAGCAAAAAGTCATCAAACATTTTTTATTTCATTTCCAAGCTATAACAAAAGTTGTTCATATTGACGAGCCGACAAACGTTTCTAAGACCATTGCTCGGGGTCCTTCTACACGCAGTATGTAGGCAATTGTGTGTGAGTGTGATTGGATGTGTGTTAAACTATTAGGGACTCACTGTTTGCATTAGTTCTTGCCTGACGTCCAGACTCCTCGCTTCCAGTTGAGTCACCTGCGTTAGAAAATATTGCATTACGTATTGTCTAGAACTTCAGTATTCAGTTCTTTTCAAACACATTGCACAAGCGTTTGACCACCTTCCTGCGTGTTGTTAAGCACCGATGTGGTCTCAATATTGTTCACCGGGTATATAGACGCGAATATGAGTCCACTCGTGACCACGACGCACGCAACTGCGTCGAAACGTCGAGTAAAATAACAAAGGTACGCTCGAGGTTGTCTCTGATTATATTCGCGTCTATTGGCTATGTGAAAAGCGAGTAGTGGCAGACAGATAACGACCGCAGCGCACAACATGGCAGAAATTGGAAACAAATGCGGATGATCAGCTGTCAAAACTGTTGATTGCAGTCAAATTGAAGCAAATAAATGCGTTGTTAACTGTAAAAATAACGGCCTAAATAGCAAACGTACATTTTATATTTTCCCAAGAGCGTCCTACAAAATTGAACAACAAAAAAATGGATTGCTGTTGTGAAAAGAAGTGATTTTGTTGAAGTAAATGTTTTATTATTATATTCATTATATAGTAAAAACTACTGAAAAATAGCACTTAATAATGTTAACAATGCTATTTTAATCTTTGGTTTTATTTATATTTGCAAAGAAGTCTAACAAAGTTTACATTGTTATTATTTGCAAGCTTCCGCAAATGTTGTAAACGCTACGCGTCGCCACCGTCGCGCACATAGCCAATATACCCGGTGAACAATATTGAGTTACAAGTAAACACTGACCTGAATCCGACCCTTCTTCATCATCATCATCCCCGGAGGATTCGTCACTATCTGCAAATAAATACAGCATCAACCACTACAGTCTACGGGCCGTATTATACTGAGTGCCGGCGGAAGAGCAGCGTCACGGGTAACTGTGACTTGATGCTGAGCCGGAGTCTCCTCTTCGCTGACAAGCACAGCTACACCGTGGCTATTCATTTGTAATTGTGTATTTTATTTGTTTCATATAAAATAAAAAAAAAATACAATTCACGCCTTTAATCCCAAAGAGGGGTAGTCAGAGGCACTTGCTAAAGCAAATACCCACGGTTCACCAAGCGTATTTAACCCAACGTGACAGGGGGTGAGCCCATCGCCGTTATAGGGTTCACACACCTTGTGGGTGTGCGGGTTTCATCACGATGTTGTCCTTCACCGTACGAGCGTTGCGTTGCGTACATAGGCTCTGAAAAAGAGTCCCATTGGTACACGTCCAGTTGCCGGGCTCGAACCCGGGACCTCCCGGTTACAAGTCAAGTGTCCGACCAACT
>SJJU01018048.1:0-14529 GCA_012932125.1 Conopomorpha cramerella
TCACCGTACGAGCGTTGGGTTGCGTACATAGGCTCTGAAAAAGAGTCCCATTGGTACACGTCCAGTAGCCGGACTCGAACCCGGGACCTCCCGGTTACAAGTCAAGGATCCGACCAACTGGACCACAGACGCTCTTACATTGTATTTAATAACGTTTATTTCTTTTTAAATCACACTAATTCTTATTATACCATTTAAGATTAATTTATAAATGATTATACATTGCATTGTAGTGTTTTTAACGCTTCCAAGGGTGTCAGGCGAGCAGTATTCTCACATTTTGAAGAATCGTAGGCTTTCTTGTATTTCCTAGCACGGGATGGCGAAGTCGTAATATCTTTGAGAACGATTTACGAGGGCGACCTAGTGGAGCCAAACACGATTGTTTTTTTTAAAAATACTTCTTTTTTATGCGCTTTAGTCCATCTTTGCTTTATTTCCGATTTGAAACGAGCAAAATTCGATTTCAATTTGTTTGACTGGTCTTCCGAAAGGATTTCACGGGAGAAAAGATAGTCTTTTAAAAAACTAAATTTTTCTTCCAAATTATTTAAATTTTCGTTTTTCATGATGTCTACTACGGATTTACGTGTCACAATCTTTACCCCTGAGGTACCCTCAGTATCTGTAACAAGATAATATTGGTTTAATTTCAAACAATAATTATATTTTTACTTTAGGTTTTTTCATCCTGTGACATTTAAAATACTGTCATTTTAGCATCTGCGGTATTCCGCGGCAATTTTTTTTACCATTCGTTACCTAAACCATTAAAGTATATAATAAAACTTCAAAACTCATCGGATCTACCCGGATAGTAAAACAAATCTATCTTTGAAGGCAAATTTTCTATAAAAAAATACTGTATTACAGACATTACTTCTTAATTTTTTTTTAAGTACCAAATGAGGTAATATAAGAAGTAAAATATTTTATTTATGTAGTAACATACCTGAAGTATTTAAACCAGACGCCATTTTTCACCAGATGAACACAGAGTATCAATGTTTCACTAACAGAATAAATGCTTTCGCAAAGTTGCCGATAACTTACACGTACGCACTGTTCGATAATCAAGTTCCGACTGTTTTTTTTTGTAATGCCTGGCAAGCTAGCGCCCCCGGTTGCACCCCTATTGTTCGTTGGGGTGTCCTCTGTCTCAGGTAGTCAGTAAAAAATGTTTTTCTTAACATTTTGTATATTGACTTTTGGCCGCGTAGATCATTCAAATACCCCTATGTGCGACGCCCTCTCCCGATACCTAAAGGCGACGTTCTGTACAAAGTTGTCCGATACATACACTAAGACATTCATGAATTTGCCCTAGAAAAGTTTCCGTGTCCGTTTTGTTCCAAGAGTGGTTGATTACGATTACAAATATTCAAGTAACATATTCGTTGTTCTTTTTTTAACTTGGCTCTTATGTTCAGCTTTAAAGCCGACAATTCTGCCACAAACAAAGTAATAACTCTTCGTGTTCAATATTATATAGTTGGTGTCATTGTCATAGTATATCAATAAAGTCGTCAATAGTCAAAGTCGTGTCAAAATCTCATTCAAACGTGAGGGTGGGACCATCACATTTCAACACTGCGTGGAACATTACACGGGAATAACAAATTGATCAAATAGGAGTCCTCTCCTTTGCTTCTCACTCTCACTACATCATTTTTAATCACCAGCACATTATTACAGTAATTCTACCACATTATACACAATAATTGTAACAAAAAAATAATGTTGGAAATGAGAAGCCATTAGCATCTTATTGCTTCCCGTATCTACTCTTTGGTTTGTATAGTCATCCAAGAAAGTGGTCTATCAGTTTTCCTGTGCCGTTAAAACATCTGTTACGTAGAATTTGTATACTTGGAAAAGTAAGAAATGGAATACCTATATCTTGACATTCATATGAGTTTCAAAGTTAGAGGGTAGATCAGATTCTGGACTGACTGCATTCATCACATCCATAGAAGTACGTAGTATATAGGGGCACACAGTCACGTTAATAAGGAAGTACATTTTATCACACTACGTATGGGGTTTTCCTTCGCCGTTAGATCTTTCCATTGGCTCTGTAAAGTAAATCGATTGGCATAACAATGAACCGAAAACGTTACCTATTACCCGCATTCAAAATTGAATAAAAAAATAAGATGCGTCGAAATTATAATTACAGTATCCCGCCGCCGTAGTTACAGTATCCCTAGGAATTTCGAGATTATAAGGAAGTTTTATTAAAATCCGGGTTTTCGCGTAAATACTTTTCATATATTATATTTTTTCTATTCATAAACTGATTGAAAGACACAACTAAATCTCTCTCTATATTTTATACCGAAATAAAAAATACATTTCATGACGAAAGCGTTGAAGCACGGCCCATAGTAATTGCCCCTCTCTCGGCCAGAACCAGAAACCAGCGTCCAACAACGTAGAAGTACTCGGATGTAGTCTATAGTTTATAGTACATAAAGTCTACCGAAGTTGTTTCCGAATAGAGATACCATTCAAGTTCGGCTCTCGTAGGTTATTGGAGCTCTATGCGCCATTTATAATATCCTTAGAAAATTTTAGTATGCACAGGATGTTACCTACCTTATTGGAAGATTATAGGTTCATGTTATCATGTCCGTGTACCCATTAACCATTAATCTAATTTTTTTTTAAATATAGTTCTGACCATCGAACTGCCTCGACTTTAACATCATTTGTTTTTGGGGTTCGAGTCCGCCAATACGGTATCTGTGGGTGAGTCAATGATATCTAATTTAATGTAGAAATTAAGTACCTAAAATTATGGATTTTCTTAAGTTAAAATACAGATGACCGTTGGGGAAAACGAGTTCTCGAGTGGAGACCGCGTCTCGGCAAACGGAGTGTAGGACACCCTCAGGCAAGGTGGACTGATGATATGCGCAAGATGGCTGGCAGAAGCTGGAACCGAGAAGCCGAAAACAGATCAAAGTAGCGTGCAATTGGGGAGGCCTATGTCCAGCAGTGGACAAGTATGGGCTGATGATAAAATATACATTAACTAGCTGACCCGGCAAACGTTGTTTTGCCAATATACATTATGGACAGTGTTACTCTGCTGTTATATGCATACATTATACATATAAACCTTCCTCAAGAATTACTCTAACTACTAAAGAAAGCCGTACCAAAATCCGTTGCATAGTTTTAAAGATCTAAGCATATATAGGGACAGACAACGGGAGGCGACTTTGTTTTATACTATGTAATGATGATAATAAGCAAACTGAATGCTTATCTTCGCGCCGTAATACCCGGTATAAACTTTTAATACGATATTTCTGTTTCCACAGTATTCAATAAAAGTAAAATCACAGAGTGACTAACAGTAGTAAGGTAAACAAAAAAAAATCTAACTCCATTATCGAAGACCTAAAGCATCCTAACCTCTTTCTTGTTTTTGTTTGGTAGCACATTTACTTGTCCCTTCTAGTTTATTTATATCCAATGTAGTTAGCTACATACGTCCGAGCGACACAATCGTCGGAACCAAGGCATTTCAATTAACTCCAATTAAAGAACGCACGAACGGTTCTACGAAATACGAACCGTTTTGTTTTCTGAACGCGAGCATTATATTCTGTTATTTAAATGAATATGAAATAAAATAATACCAATCTTCTTATATATAAAAATGAATTGCTGTTCGTTAGTCTCGCTAAAACTCGAGAACGGCTGGACGGATTTGGCTATTTTTGGTCTTGAATTATTCGCGGAAATCCAGGGAAAAAAGGGTTATTTTACAGGGTTTAAAAGGTGTATTTCTTCCAATACATGGGTTACAAAGGCGACTTCGTATGGCAAAACAAATGTTTGCCGAGACAGCTAGTAGTAAATATAAATACATATAACTTTTAGGGGAACCAAACAGTTTACGTCTACTTTCATAGTGCGAAACGCCAGGATGAGGAATGCATTGCTGGTGTCTGTGTTTCCAGCGCAGTATAGATTGGAGGTCTTCAAGTCACGGATAAATAGAAACAAGTACTGCTCCATTGTAGACCACATCGTTGCTTAACATCAGGCAGGATGGTAGTCAAATGCTTATAACGTTTATTTTGCATAAAATCGTAGGAAATGACTAGGTACAAGATCCTATAAATTATGTTTGTTTCGTTTATTAGGATTTTGACGAAACTTGGTGAGAAGATAGAACATTATAGCGGTTATTACCGACACGATCATTTACTTTAGACTAGTAGCTAGCCTAAAGTAAATGATAACTGGATCTAGACCTTCACGCACCACTGCAATTATAAAGATAGGAAAAAAACGAGTTAATTGTCATTGACAACACTCTATAGCAGTGGCGTGCACACCATATAAGCAAAAAGACACTGCCTACCTTAGTGTTTAGGCTACCCGACCTAATACTTAATAGATTTATGGCTAGATCTTTTTTTGTTGTACTCACGAAATAGGCTAACAAAGGTCCTGTGTTTTGTGGGTGAGGAGATATGTAGGTACCTATATTTCGTTACAAGTTACCTATACATAGGTGTCAATCGTGAAAGCCAGTGCACGCTACTACTCTATAGTGACCTCATTCATCATCAGCCACATGACGTCTACTGCTGAACGAGGGCCTCTGCCAATGCTTTCCGTGATAATTTAGGAGAAATGCCAATAATCGCCACGCTTGGCAGGCGGGTTGGCGATCGCAATGGTGTTGTGGTTTAGTTCACAGAGAACGCTGCTGTCCATTCTCTGGAGAGATCCCTCGGTCGGTCGGTTCTTACGACCCCCAAGACGGAAAATGTTGGGTTGGGATAGTGACAACATGTATTATATTCGTAGTCACCACATGGCCATGTGACTTATTTATAATTTACATATTATTGAAAAAAAAATCGCTAGTATTCTATCTTTAGTCATTATACGTCATTATACAGTATGATAAGGAAAGTCGATCAAACAAAAATAAAAATCATTAATTATGTAGGGTGTGCCGAAACTGTTTTTGCCGTTCTAGGATGTTGTCCGTATTACCTTTATTCTATATCTATAAAATCAATTACACATAAAACTGCAGTGCTGTCCTGGCAAACATTTGTTTTACCAAAAAAGATCAAATGGACTCTACATTTTAGTTAGAAAACTGTTTGTATGAGAAAAAAGGGTTGTTTTAATTCCCGCCAATATGAATTGTACTCGCGGTATAAACAACCTTGGACATCAACGAACATTTCAAGAAACACAACAAGAAAATAATTGGCCAAATTAGTCCAGGCGTTGTTGAGTTATACGCTTAGAAACACATTTTCTATTAATTTTTGTATTATAGAAGAAATCAGAGAAATAAGGACAGAGTTGGCTAATTTTGGTATTGAATTATTCTTGAAACACAAGATAGATTCAAAAGTGTATTTATTCGGGGTACAAATTTTCCTACGCCAAAACAAATGTTTGCCGGGACAACTAGTCTATAATAAAAAAAGAAAATATATTCTGAATGTAATGAATATATGAAATATATGATGAATGAATAAAGTTGCACAAAGTGAATAAACACACTTTTCGTCCACTTTCATTCGTACATATGAAAGACATTTAAAATGTTACGAGCCCGTGATTTTTCCTAGTTCACCCTCCCGAGAGTGTTCATGAATACCGCCGGTATCACTCATGGCTAGTGCAATTTAGAGCGAGAATGTGTTTGAATGCTCATTTATATGAGTTTTCCAACTTTATCCAGCCAGTTGGCGAGGTTAAGTTTTGAGCATTAATATTGTAACTTTGACCCGAAACGAACGTGCTCACGCGGAACTTTCCGCCTCGGACCAACTTCAGGTCTACCGATGGAATTATTACTAGGTTTGCCGCCTTTGCTCGATTTATATGTATAATTTTTAAGAAAACGTACCGACTAAAAGCACTACTATTAAGTTCCTCTCGAAGTATCGGTTCTGGCATCATCAAATACTGATTTTATTATTATGAAACCTTGGAAACATCTTCATTCCAACAAACATAAATCATTATTTTTAATTAGAATACCAAATCAATAAATCTAATCAAATCGTTCATTTCTCCATCGTTATAAGTGATATTACATACAAATATACAGTAGTATAACACAAAGCTTGTTGAAAGTCATGTATGATTTTAAAAACAAAAGCAAACGTCTCCGTTTCGAATTCATTTCTTTTACTGGCCAGAAAAACCGAGACAAAACTGGTCTTTTCAAATCGCCAGGGCTTACATCTAAGTATAGTTAACATAAATATGACAATACTAATTTAACAAATGCTTGATGGCCGGATACATCCCTCACTGGTGAACAGCTCAAGGGCACTAAATTATAATTACACTAAATATAATAAAAGGGTTCCCCTATGGGTTTTGTAACTGTACCCCTCAGATCATGCAAGCAACCACCAAAAGAAAGTTGACACAAACTATACAAATAACAAGGTATCTTAAACTAAATTCTGCGTATCCCCCAATTACAGCTATATACATCAGGCGTATACATAACTTTAATGTTTTTTTTAAAACCATCGATCCAAAGCAATAATCTCCTATTTCTGTAGACCCCACTATTTCAGCAGGGGTCAAAGCCCCCAAGCAAAAAAAAATCGACCTCTCCATACAAACAGCACAATCAGCTGATCGAAGTGGTATACCTAGTTCAGGTCCCGTACAACTTTGGTGTGTGTGCTAAAACCAAGTATTTTTTTTTACTTATAAAATAGTAACCGTAAGGATTTGACTTAATACAACGCAATCAGCAACCAAAACATAGTATAAAACAAAGTCGCCTCCCGCTAATGTCCCTACGTAGTCATTGAAATCATTTTCTTAAGTAGATAGATTGATTCTTCAGGAAGGTTTATAACAATACTAGCTTTCCGCCCGCGGCTTCGTCCGCGTGGACTTCGGTTATATTGCGGTATAAAGGATAACTATAAGAAAACTTATCATTCCTACGGAAAAATCTAAGTTTCCCTCGGGAATATCGATTTTATCCGAGATAAAAAGTACCCTATTATTTAATCCAAACTTCTAACTTTACGTATGTAAAACAACAAAGCAATAGGTTCAGTAGTTACGGTGTGAAAGCGGATCAAACAAACAAACTCACTTTCCCATTTATAATATTATTAGTAAGAAGTAAGATATACCTAAATCAATGCCACTTTTCGTTGTAATGTTATAACTCCCGAACTGGTGGACCGATTTCTCTAATTCTTCCTTTGTTGTGCTTGTGCTTATTAATGACAGCAACTGTTGGGCACTGGCCACCCTGGAGGTTATTAATATGAATATATAATTAGTATATATTCATATTAATAGTTAAGACAGGACAACGTCTGTCGAGTCCACTAATATTTTATATTGGTAAAACAATGTATGTCGCCGAGTCAGCTATGTATGTATACATATAAAACAGTAACCGTAAGGCATGCTTTCAGTTTAATGCAACGTAATAATTCAATAAGCTGCAATAAATTCTATACGTAAGCAGTCTCATCTATAAGTTGATTGTGTTTGCTCAGCTTTCTCAAGCCATCTATCAATAGCTGTCCATTGAAAAATGGTAATGAATGAGGAAGCTAACAAAAGACTGCAACTTGAGTGCTTCCGATAAAAAAATAATGTTATTAGCAACTGCATTTTTTAGATAAAATTAATGGTACCCACAGATTATTAGCTTCATTACATAGTATAAAACAAAGTCGCCTCCCGCTGTCTGTCCCTATGTAGGTATGCTTAGATTTTTAAAACTACGCAACGGTTTTTGTTGATAGAGTGATTCTTAAGGAAGGTTTGTATGTATAATACATGCATATAATAGCAGAAAAGAACTGTGAATAATGTACATTGGCAAAACAACATTTGCCGGGTTAGCTAGTTTAGAATAAATTTGAAAAATATCCTATCCCACTAATATTATAAATGCGAAAGTTTGGATGGATGTTAGTCTGGATGTTTGTCCTTCTTTCACGCAGAAAGTATAACTGATTTTGATGAAACTTGGCAGCATTGTGGCTTATAAACTGAATTAACATATAGGCTATTTTGGGTTTTGGCATTTTGGGTATATGTTTTATATTATTTACGTATACTACTTATTTACCTATAACGGCGATGAGCTCACCCCCGTCACGTTGGGTCAAATACACTTGGTGAACCGTGATTATAAGACTAATTAAAAAGTTTAAAACGGGTATTACGGCGCGACAAAATATAATGTCAGTGCACATTTCTTAAAAAAAATATTTAACAAGAACAGATGCGAAGTGCAAGTGAATCAAGCTCATGTTCATTTATGCAAATTACACAGGTCAGGACATAGGATATGGGTCATTTTCAGACTACCTACGTAATTAATTGGACACAATGAAAGACTTCGCAAAGAGATCGTAGCGGTTTTTAACAAACATCTGAGTACAGTAACACAAAGGTCATTTTTACGCGTCTCAAAACATATTTTAGGACGGAGAACTGTGACTACTGTCATACTTTCCAAACAAAATTTGACAGTAATGACAGTTCTCTACCCGAAAATCTGTCAGAAAAACGTTAAAGAAAATTCCCCATTAAAGGTCCGAATTCTGTAATAATCACTGCTCAAGTGTCGCTCGAGCATAATTTGCACAATAACAATTAGAGCAAATCTAACATTATTTGAGCAGAGAATTGAACTTGAGGGAAAGTCGAATCCCGCTGTCTGTTCATATGTATGCTTAGATCTTTAAAACTAGGCAACGGATTTTGATGCGGATTCTTGAGGAAGATTTATGTTTATAATACATACATATTAATAATGTACAATTTTTGTTTTTGGCAAAAAAAAAACATTTGCAAACAACAATTTTTTTTTCGTATTAACTAAATTCGGAATTTAACATCCTAATCTCAAGATAATACAGATCTAGAAATTTCAGTTCTATCAAAGCAATGACTAAAAATAATTTCGGGCAGCAGCAAAAATTATAATTTCTTGGAAACCGACCTATTTTTATTCCTATAATTATCACAGTACAAAGAACATAACACAATTTAGAAAGGTAACCGTGGGTACTTGCTTTAGCAAACGGCGATGGGGCTCCCCCCTGTCACGTTGGGGTTAATATAGCTCGGTGACCCGTGGGTACTTGCTTTAGCAAGTGCCTCTGCCACCCCTCTTTGGGTTAAAGGCGTTGAAGTGGTATTTTATTTTCTAATTTTTTTTTTTTAAGAATCGGTAAAAATCGTTATAAATATCAGACTCACGGCGCCGCTGCTACGTCAAAAACGATACCTACATCTAAAAGATTACCAAGTACCTCAGCCTGACTAACCCTGAATGGAATAACAAGCATTGCTCCAACACAATCGTTCGTCACCTATCATAAATTTTACCACCCCAACGTAACTTCAATGAAGCACTAAATGGATTGAAGCTGTCACATGTCCAATTACCGCGGGCCGTCTGCACAAGGTCAATGGGCACAAACGGTTCTCAATGGGTGCCTATTAACCGAAGGCGATCGCACAAAGAAACAGCTCGGTCATAAAAAGTGTTGGAGTAGTATGAAAATCCTGTGTTAACTTTCCTTTAACTATGATATGACGGCACGTTGTCCCAGATGCTCTAGATACATACAATCTCGTACGTAGGTAATCCCCAAAAAGGTTGGTTGTAAGATTCTTACAATCACAATTAGGCTTTGGACACTTTTAACATAAGTAAGAGTGTAAATAAGGGCCTTTAGATACATGTTGCTACCCCAAAGCCTGAATAGACTAAATCTCCAGATCAAACGCCAGGAATAAAGGGATCGTATGTACATAGTATGCATATCCGGATCAGGCATAATGGGATATTCTAGATAGTTACCACATAACCAAGTTAATTAAAATGTATACTGTAGCCGAACATGGTTTATATCTGACTAACGATCCTAATGGGAGGTTTTCTGACAGATGGCTTATTACAGTTCTAAGAAATGTAAATAGATGGCACTACCTAGACACGGTTGTCATTTCTAATTTTATTTTTTTGTTGACAATTCTAAAATGAGTTTCTCCTTGAGATCATGTCTGATTAGCGCCATCTGTGAGATGTTTTGGAACTACTTTTGACATATATGAAGCTATCAGAAAAACCTCCTCATTGGGGGATAAAAAATATATTTTGTTCAAATAAAACTGAGAGATTTAATTTCAAAAGTAAGTATTATAAATTTTTAAGCGAATTCATAAAGGTTATCAAATTCGACCGTATATGTACCTATTATTGTTTTTTTAGCTTTAGGCGTTTGGTATCGCGGGATGACTTCCTCCGTTAGTGGTTAAGAACCGATTTAGAAAGAAAAGAAAGAAAGAAAAAATATTTATTCACGCCGCACAAGGTAGAAATAAAAGCATACAAAAAGAAAAAAAAATGAATAACAGAATACAAAATACACATATTAAACACAATTAAAAAATAAAAAATTATTGCGGCGATGAAAGGGCAGCCGGCTCAGCATGTTGCCGTGACATACGCCACGACGCTGATTTTCAGCCAGTGCCCGGGGTGCGACGCACGAGCAGTCCAGCAGTGCCAGCATCAGACACAATTATACGATATAAAATATAAATACGTACATATCATACACTAATATACTATATAAATAGATGTCACGACCACTGAAATCAATGTGCAGTAGTTGCTAACAAAGTGCTGGATTGGGATGAGGAATTCTTCTGCCGTTCCAGAAGGAAACCTTTAAGCTTACGCTTAAAGGTGATCCGACTTCCAGCTTTGCGAAGAGGAGGAGGTATGTCATTCCAGCACTTGGACGCTGCAAACCTGAAACTTCCCCGAAATGCAGCAGTTCTGTGCGAAGGTGTAAACAACATCAGTTTAGATTTTTGTCTTTCCCTTTGAGACCAATTAAGTTGTTCATATAAATATGGCGGCTCTTTGCTGTGGACAACGTCAAACAAAAGAGTAGCGAGATGGAGGTTTCGACGTGCCTCCATATTCAGAAGATTTGCTTTGTTCAAGTACGGAGTGACATGGGAACGAGGTGGGATTTTGAAACAAAAACGAGCACAAGCATTTTGTACACGCTGTAAAAGTCGTTTGGATCTACCAAGAATACATCCACCAAAGACGACGTCACAATAGTTCAAACGCGATAGTATGAGCGACTCACACAGCGTGATCCGAAGATTAACACTGAGGTAATACGCTAATTTAATACTCTTTTTTGTGTTAGAAATAATATATTTGGAAGGTGTTCTGATGATGGCAGATCAGACAAATCGAGGGTATCTTTAAAAACAAGAATGAAATCGTTTCTTTTTTTCTTTAAAATTACAGTTATTAAAAGATGACGTTTCGTCTTTGAAAAAAAACTGTTAATTGAACGAAAATGTTAATTAGAATAGGTATGTTATTTCTAACAAGCGGAGGAAGTCTCTATAACCCGTATTCTTGCACCTCCGATTGTAGATTTCCATCAGGCAATTACTGTGCGTATTTGTGATCTCAATGTGTGATGTAAGGGTGTGTCTCTCATCTCCATCTTTCGTTGTGAAAAGAAAATATACCAAGGTAATCTATATAACCAAATAGTATAAAACAAGCTCGTCGCCTTCCGCTGTCTATCTCCTATCTTTAAAACTACGCAATGGATTTTGATGCAGTTTTCTTGAATAGATAGAGTGATTCTTGAGGAAGGTTTATTCAAACTTCTATAAGATACACTTCAGGCCCTTTAATCCCAAAGCGAAGTAGGCAGAGACACTTGCTTAGTAAGCAAATGCCCACGGTTCACCAAGCGTATTTAACCCAACGTGACAGGGGGTGAGCCCATCGCCGTTATAGGGTTCACACACCTTCTGGTGTGCGGGTTTCATCACGATGTTGTCCTTCACCGTACGAGCGTTGCGTTGCGTACATAGGCTCTGAAATAGAGTCCCATTGGTACACGTCCAGTAGCCGGACTCGAACCCGCGACCTCCTGGTTACAAGTCAAGTATCCGACCAACTGAACCACAGACGCTCTCTTCTAATAATGTATATTGGTAAAAAACGTTCATCAAATAAATAGTAACAGACCTGATGGGTACCCACCAATCCGTCAAAAAGCCACGCACATTCTTAGACGGAATTCCTCATCTACCTGTACAATAAACATCCGTATTCCGTGGTCTATTCTTCCAAGTATTTAGCAGACATCGCACCGGTCAGATAATGAATGATCTAAGAAGAATATTTTTACAATGGCCCCCTTTTTGCGATAACCGCCTCCCCGGACCATTGTGCATTGTGCACACCATCGCGGGCCTCGTTCACAATACGCAAACGCGAAATGGTCTATTGTCCAGTTGTAATGGATGCACGCAAAACGATATTAGTGTTGCCACGTAATAACTGTCTTTGCGTATGAAATTGCAGTATTGAAGTGTGCGTAATGTATACTTAGGTTCTTTGTTGCGCAACGTGATCTTTGGTAATGAAGATTCGACAGCTCAGGAGTTTGGATCTGTGGAAAGGGAATGGCTATTGTGTCACACACAAGATCTGACTCGCTTGTCCACGAAATTGACCCCTGTAAAATGGAGCTGAAAAACGATTTGAATACGACCTACCTGCACCTCGATTTAGCTTCATCAGCTCTGCTCCAGCTGAACTTGAGCTCGGCTGCAGACACTCCTCATCCTTTGCAGCTTGGATGGCATCCTTGAGGCTGGTGTAGTTTCGTGCAGCGATTATAGTACTTAACTTACCGTTGCGTAATCCGTCTGAAAATCTTTTGACAGCAATTTTTTCATTCAAGGGTTTTAATATTTTATAACTCTGTTCATCACTGTCAGCCTGACTGATGGTTAAATCTGTAAATAATGTTTCTAATTCTGTCCCATATTCGTCTATCGACCTATATCCCTGAGTAATGTTATGTAATCGATGTTGAATGGCCGTAAATGACTTTTTTGTGAGAAGATGTTTTTTCATGTCACTCAAAAGATCTTTAACATTCGTGTATGATTGTGAGAGTCTCAGTTTAGCGTTTTCCGATAACCTACTTTTAAGTATAAAATGTATCAAAAGTGGCTTATCTTTTTGTTCTAGCATTTCAGAATACATTTCCGTAGAATCAATAATTTTTTTTGTGGTTTCCTCAACACCGTCCATAACAGGAATTAAACTACACGCGGTTTTTAAGTCAAAATCCATTTTGGTTGGCAAGTATGACTCCTTAGGCAAAATACACAACAAATTAATTTCGGTACTATCTCCTCAATATGTTGGTGTAACTTAATACATTCGGAAATTAATTCTAAATTCTTACTTTCTTGGACACTTTTTAATATAGAGATACTTTTTTGCACATAGTCATTTGATTCCTTCAATTTATTTTCGCATGTCTTACTAGTGTATCTAGACTTACCCTTTTTCACAAGATATTGTTTTATTTTAACCTATTCGTCATAATATGCTAATAAAGTTTCCGCCATAACATAAAAATAAACACATTCTAAAAATAAATTCACATTATAAGTACTTAGTAGAGCGTTTCGATAATCCAAAGTCCATAGCACCAAATAAGTTCAGGAATTCACTCCATCACCTTATATGGGTCAATGATGCCATCACACTGCGCTCGGTCCGAAAAATAAATTGTTCTAGACTTATTCTAAAATTAGATCGCACTTTTCATAGTTTCACTGTTTACACTTGTTCTACTGCTTGGATCCTCGGGGGCACGCGAGCTTGCCAGTTACAAAGATACTTGCTGTTTACTTCCTCCCTAATCCAGCGGACATGGCACTTCCGGTACAGTTTGTATATAATGATCAAACGATGAGAAGAAACACACAGATCAATAGCATTTGAAGAATATTTCCTTGGCTAAGATGATTGGCTACATCTTGGAGCACCGCCGAATTAGCACCTCCAGCCGTGTTCTGCGCGATGATAATCTCTTCTTTGGACTGTGTCTTACCCATTTCGCTGTCACGTTTTCGATTAACTTCACTACTGCAGCAGTACCAGTAAAAGTATAACTATTTGTTCTTTTCTATCAATTTTTAATTTAAATTTCACATCACTTTATAGTTCACACCTCGCCGCATACCGCACCATATACGGCACTACTGGCAGGGTCGCCATGAAGTGGGGCAGTAGTAGGAGCGAAAGAAGATGACTGACTTAGTCACAATTACATTTATTACTGTCTAATATACGAGAGTATACAATGAGTACATAAGTAGATACATAGGTTATAGGGTTGTATAATAAGTAACGCGTTACACACTTCAAAGTCAATTCAAAACAAATTCACCTCACTAAGTTACTGTGCCATGGTAAGTTTTGTGATAGTCATAATTTGCACTATACATTCATTACATAAATATTCCTATCCATGGTATGGTATTTAAGCATGTGAACAATGCAACAAAGGTAAAAGGAACCTACTATTGTATGGTGGTTTGGCCACGGTATTTTAATTTAAGCAGGATAATGCACACAATGTGATTAATCAAATAAATACAGGATGGTGATGAAAA
>SJJU01018055.1:0-11897 GCA_012932125.1 Conopomorpha cramerella
TGCAAAAATATAGGTATTTAACCTTTCTGTCATCTGTCTATCTTCTTGAAATAACACTGCTAAATATTGCCAGTTTTTTTCTGTACATAGGTGTTAGATTTACACTAAACCAGTGATGTTACGACCTTGGCGTGGAAAATGCGATATTTACGAGTAAGACGGAAACCTATAAACGTCGGGTCCAGGTTTCAGGCACTTAACTTACGATTTTACGGTGATATTTATATTTTCTTTGATCGTTTGAGGCGGCCGGCGTCGTCTACGTCGATCTGTAAGACGCGATAGTCATATTGAAACGGAAATGGAAAGTTCCTTGTATAAAAGAGCCTAAGGGTTGAGAGTAAGTAAAACGAACTCAGACTTCTTTTCTTTATAAAAATAGATCCCCTGCAGAAGTGACAGTTCTAAGCAAGATTTTGAAAAGTAAAGTCAAAGTGCGCTTTATAAATCTCGCTTTAAGCATTTCGTAGTACATAAAATATAAATAATAAGCCTTCGGATAAAAAACTACAGTAAAAGTAGGTAAAACAAAAATTAACAAAAATCATCGCGTTGAAATAAAACGTGACTTCCCCCAGAGCCTAGAAACTTCCGAAAGTGCTTATTGAAAGTTGAAGCAAATTAGGGAATTCCAAAAAGATAAACAATGTTTGTAACTAACTCCCTTAAAGGGAATTTAACCGATCAATGCTTATGTAAATGACCTATGAATACATTTAAAACAATGTTATTGCGAAATGTCCTCAAACTCCGACAACAAAGAATGGGGGTGTCGTTTTGTCAATTTGTGATAATGAGACCAATCGATAAGATCCATGTTAATGCGTAAAGCTCCTCCTACTTAGGAACAATTTATTTTCCTTAGGCAGTAAGTTTATTAATTGCCTATCGTACCTAGGTATAGCGCTAAAAGATAAAGATATTTTTTTAAATAATCTCTTACTTTGGCTTAGTGGTTAGGTACTTGGACCTATAATCGGGAGGTTGTAGGTTCGAGACCTGCTGTATAAAGCATGGCTTTTTGCATTAAACATTCTCTTATACGCTGAAGGGCAGTATCATGATGAATGCCGCATACGAACAAGGTGTGTAAACCCTGTTTCGGCGATTGTGAGCCAATCTCTATCGTTGGGTTAAATAGACGGGTCAAGCATGGGCATTTGATTAGCAAGTGCCTTTTCTGCCTACACCTACACTTTGAGGAATAAATTTATTTTACCATTTTTAATCAGCGACTTCGCTAAGTTTAAAAAAATATACTTTTATTAAACAGGAGTATTTATTTAGATATTTTCAGTACTGTCTTTCGAGACAGCAAGTACTACGTGACTCAATCCACACATAGCAATCTAGTGCAAACGAATACCTAGGTAATAACTGGGTAAACTATTGCGTTCCTTAGCCTAATGTGTTTAGACTGGTACATTCTAGTAATTTCTGTTGCTATCCGCCTCGTTTTATATGCTGTCGTAAAAGTCCTCCTAATTCATTTCAAGGGGTGATAAATTTTTGATTTCATTGATTTACCCCAACAACAATTATTCATTGTGTTACCCATAAAATGGAATGGAAAATAATAAAATGCGCCACAGCTAAATGCGACCCCTTTTGTGTACCTTCGTCATACAAAAGTAATAGCTTTGACTACTGTACACCAAAATTACTAAAGTGCACACCAAAAAAGCTAAAGTTTGCATCAGGATAACGATTTCATGTTCAATTAGTTTGGTGTGCAGTTAGTAATTACGTTTACAGTTGCTTATTACGCTATTACATACCACGCAAAATCATTTTCCGTGCGCAAAAAAGGAAAATGATTGAAAAGAAAAACTATTCAAATTATACGGAAAAATTAAATTGATTGTGTTAAACATTATCAATCGCACGTTGCCCTAAACCTCTTAGAAATGTACAATTTTATAAAGATGAAACAGTTATTAAATGTTTAAAACGGGTATTATAGCGCGAAGATTAACCAAAGATAAGCATTCACTCTATATTCGCGCTATAATATCCGTTTTAAACATTTAATATCATGTCAGTGCGCGTTTCCTTAAAAAATGATGAAACAGTTATTCACATTTTTGTGTGTTCGATTATAAAATTTGTCTAAACTTGAGTCGTATTTTCTTTTGTAAATGTTGTCACCATGAATAACAATATTTGGTCGCTTCGTAATACAGGTTGAGAGCCATCAGAACTTCCCGCAATGGCCGACGTCCGAAATTAATAAAGTTTTCAAACAAAGCCGTTCACAGGCAGTCCCCACTGCCCAACAGTGGAAGTTCGACCGTGTCCTTGTAATCAGCTAACATTCTAGACGAATCTGATGTGTTTAGTTTGCTTGATAGACGTACATTTTGTATTACGATCAACTGTTATTAGAACTGATGTTTTTTGGCAAAACATTACTGCATATACATACAATACGTAAACGTGTGGAAAACTTTTACGTTTCACTCGGATTCGAGATCAGAGAGAATTTTCTTTCGTTGCAGGTTTTTTCATGATCGGTATTTTCAACTTCAAAGTAACAATGATGCGTAATAATGAATCGCATTATGCTTATGTGTTTTTTACACGCCATATGAAATACCTAATACGAAATAGGTAACTTTTTGACACAAATTCCTTGTTCTTTCTAGACTAAATATTTTGCTATAGACACACTTATTAGAAAACCTTCACATTCGTCATTCGGAATCACTTACATAACAGCACACGCAAGACCACACACAGCGATCACACCTACTTAGTAAAAATAAACGAATCCATTAGAAACGTATATAGACAAAAAAAGTGCACTTCTCGCCTTTTAAAGCATAATTAAAGCAACGTAAACAATATTACGACCAATGGAGTCATGAAAAAAGTATAATTATAAATCAGTTGCCTCGAAGCCCTACACACCTTAACGTAGGTACCGCTTGTTACAGTTCAGTGACATCGTGATCAAATGAAACCGTTTTAGTGCGTTAACAAGGATTCTCTCAGGAAATAATACTACGGACCTGCTATTGTGTTGAAAATTGATTTGCCTTCGCCTCTCGTCGTGCTTACAATGGGTAATGTACGGGTTCTAGTCACGTTTTAACGTAATATTAAGTACTAATTTGTTTTTAAAACCACAACACCACAGCCTATCAATATTTAATATCTACTTAATTTTTTTTCTGAAGATTTCAGATCTTTACAATTTTGATGACAGATTTATGGCCTATCGCCAACTATTTAGCGGCGTAAAAATAATTATCATATCGGTCGTTTGAAATAGAAGAAATAAGTAGGTACAGGACGGTACCAAGAGCACAGGTAAAAAAATCTTTATTTCATCGTTATAAACTATCTCATTATCTCATATAAAATATCTCATTTCTATTAAATGAGAATGCGAACTGTATACGCTGTGCAGCGTGATATTTGCTTAACAAGTGCCTCTGCCTACCCCTCATAGGGCGCATAAAAAAGACGTGAAGTGTTTTGTTTTTTAATTCTATCTCTAATCTCTAAAATCTAATTTCAGAGTTCATTAGTTATTTTATTTATTTGCAGCACGTTTTAATTTTACTTTACATTATTTAAATAATTACTTCTACTCGTAATATCGTTTTTTAAAGTCGCACTCCAATAAGAATTTGTGAATGAAATTGAACATTGTTAGTCACAGTCAAATTCGCTTCACGTAGAAAGGTCAATTTAATTACAAAGGCAGGTCAAGTGTTATCGACTATGTAGGTATATGGCCACGTGTATCATATATTTAAATATCCACTATTTAAATGTTTCACACTTTCTCTGTAAGGCGTTGGTGATAGCATTTCAATATATAGTATAAAACAAAGTCGCCACCCGCTGTCTGTCCCTACGTATCTCTTAAACTACGTTATTTAATAGATAGACTGATTTTATGGGAAGGTTTAAATGTATAATATATACATAGTACTAGTGGACTCGACAGACGTTGTCCTGTCTTTACTATTAATATGCATATAAAATTAGTATAACCTCCAGGGTGGCCTGTGCCCAGCACTGGATGTCACGAAATAAATATAAACTATCCTATCTCTCAAATAGGACGAAATTACATACATATAAATAAATGCCAACTTTTGTGAATATCGGTAGCCTTGGTGAAGAGTTCATTGGGAACAAACATCATGACACTGGATTTTTATATTAAGATATAGCAAGGAAACACTGTTCATAATGTATATTGGCACATCAAGTCGAGGGAGTCTTTTGTATGTATGTAATGCTTATGAATATGCTTATGATGATTTGGTACGTAAATAGAATGCACCAGCTGTCTTTTTTTTTTGGCTTGTGGATCTGGTGATTTAGGTTTACTCAGGCTAAGAGCCAGCAACTTGTAACTTAATGCCCATATGAAATTCTTAACTCCTTATAATGCTATATGTGGCCGAAGGAGTCTAGTGATCCTATGGTTCTTTCCGCCCCTTTTTGGGGATTAGGGACGTGAGAACAGAAGTGGAACTGGGCCGGTCAGTCGTACGGACTCCAATCGGTGGGCGAAAATCGTCACCGATTGGGTTCCTACCTACGGACACAGGAGGAGATGGCGGGATAACCTGGACCGACACAGAGATTGAAACAGACATACAACTTCCAGGCGTATACTTAGAGTGCTTATTTTTTCTCTTCATTAAAATGAAAGTAACTTTATAGAGTAAAAACTCCTCCGTTTTATTCTTAATAAATTACCCTAGACACACCCTATATAAATAAAACTAAGTGGAAACCACCTAGTCGTAATTAAACATGGCGGATATCGACTAGAACCAGCCCGGGCATGTTGGCTTTTGTTACGATGGTATTAACTTAACACGTACATGGACAATGAACGGCTTTATTAGTTGATTTAGATGAATGATGTCGGAGGCCTGGTGAGTAGTTAGAGGTCACCCCAGAAGGACATACATCGACCAGATTGGTGATGTGATTAGACACGGAAAGTGCCGTGAAAAGCACTTGAAACCGGAGATCGTGTGTAAATGTTCACTAAGCGAAAGGTCAAATTGACATCTGTAATCTCTCCCCACCTGTCTGAACAATAAAACTTCTAAATTGTTTCTCGTTACTGTCTACAAAAGTGTAAAACAAGCTGAATGTTGTGTAACGGCCGTCTTAAAAGGCTTGCGACGGCTATAATATTCCCTTGACAACAGACATTTATTACAAAATAGGTACACAGTAGGTGTTTAAGTAAAGCGGTTACCTAGTCACAGGCGCGGGGCAATGAACGCCGCTGTTGCTGCGCATTCGTAGCACAAAAAGTGGTGGACGCTGAAAAAACTGTTGTACAGTAACCATTTCGATACTTACAAGCAAATACTTGAGAATGGTTGGTAATAGTTGTATTTTTTTGCAGTATCGGTATGTAGTGTTCGAGGTGGCGGTGATATTTCGGGTCCGATAATTTAAAAAAAATACACTTCACGCCTTTTAATCCCAATATGGGTAGGCAGAGGCACTTGCTAAGCATGTGCCCACGGTACACCAAGCGTAATTTTAGTCTAGGAAAAACTAGTTATATTTCACCAATATACTAAAACTTGGAGGGAGGACGGGCAGCAGCGCTCCCTGTGATTTAAACCATACAACACATAACACCACTGCGATCGCCAACCCGCCTGCCAAGCGTGGCGATTATTGGCATTTCTACTGATTGTATTTCTGGCTGACAATTATCAAATCAAATCAAAAAATCAAAATCAAAATCAAAATCAAAATCAAAATATCTTTATTCGTCATTGAGTTTTTACAAAGTGTTTAGACTCCCCAGTTAAGTTATAAACCTGTGTTAGGGGAGCCTTCAGCCTACTCATTCCATACAGTTCACTTATAAAGTTTGTAATACGTAGTTTACAATATAAGACACAATTATGACTAAAACTTGATCATCTAAGCCAAGTCAACTAATCTAAGTCAACCGAACAAGTTCCATCACGGCCGAAATTTCGGGATGTAATAGCGTAAGTGTTATTTCGATGCATACGCTGTATTAGTCTAAAGACTCATTAAAAACCGTTCGCAGTATTTTTCCTGTAAAATACTAAAAACATTCATCCATTCATTCAAACAATTTTTTGCATGTATAATATACAAGTTCGATTAGGTCCAGTTGAGAATTTAACAATCTCTTGTCTTGTAGATTGGGAATTTGTTAGTTACCCTTAGGCTTAAAGAATAAGTACTGAAATGGTAAAAAATAAAATTTACTAAACGTAAATTGTATACTTACGTAAATATTTTCCTAATTCCAGCTTTGTTTTATGTGCCTACTTTTTTAACGACCCGCTGAAGTTTAATTGAGAGACATTGTTAATTGAGTTTAGGTAAGGCAGGTAGGTAACAGCAATGCTAAGGTTTCAATATTTACAAAGCTAAACGTGGCGCTCGTAAGCGCTTACTAGCGCTGACCAGCGCTTTTTGAGGCTTGTCGGCGCTGGTTAGTGCTTATCGGCGCATTTTCATTATGTTTTCGTGCTTGTAAGCGCTGATAAGTTTAAATCTTTCTTTCTGTATACGGTCCTTAGAGTAACTTACTAACCTTTATTTCACCTGAACGTATGACATGTGCAGCCACGACTCGCGTGACATGATTTGTGTCACAGTCTATCACGCTCGCACGCATGTTTGATGAAAGAGCCGAAATGATATGTCACGTCTTGTTGTAATGCTTGCAGACACTATGCTCTAATAGGAAATTAATCCCGTCCTCAGTATTATTTTGAATTATTGACTTTTGTAGCTGTAGGAATAAAGTCCACGTAAATAAATTGCCATTGATTCGAATTATCCCCTTAACGTTTGTCTTACTAGCTGGACTAGCTGTTTCCCACGGTTTTCTCCATTCGCGAAGGGATTTTGGGATAAAGTATGGCTTATGTCACTTCAAAATACCTCTAATAATATATGTACAAAGTTTCAGGACTGTGAATTATGTGGTTTTCGTCAAAGCGTAACAGACAAGTTTTTATAATATTAGTAGGGATATTCTACAACATGCGTTCTATATGTATATGTTAACGGAAATGTATGTAATCCGTCATTGTATACAATTCCTAGGAAATTTATATAATTCCTAAATTTGCTCGGAAATGTGTGAAATAAATTTTATAACACACATTTCCTAGTAAATCTATACATTTCCTAAATAGATAACGGAAATGTATTACTTTAAAGATGTCCATTCGTATTGCGGATCGCGAAAATATGCTGACCACGTGGATGCAAGACAATGATAATTCACATTGGAGCGAGGGTATAAGGTTTGTGCAACTCATGAAAAATAGAGCTTTTCACGCAGGCATTAAGCAATCTCCTTATGAGGCACTTTTTGGGTGCAAAGTAAAAGTAGGTCTACAGTTTCCTAATGATTTCACGCAAAACGTTGAAACTCAAGAAGATTTGGAAAAAATCATGCAGGACCTTACCGAGAGTGAAGAGGATCCCAAAGTCTCTGCATGTGAACTCTCTAAGGTGAACAACGATTCAGTTGAGAGAGAAATAAACACGGAACCTCCAGCATGTGTTCAAAATAAATGCAGCGTTTGTTCACAAGAAACTACAGGGGCTCATAAATGTAGAGAGTGCGGATGTGCAATCCACACAATTTGCGCTGTTGCTGAAGAATCACCCGATGAAGGATTTGGATCTAAAGTTCTGTGCCCATTGTGTTCGAAAAATTTAAAAGCACTAGAAAATCGCCAAAGTGCTAAAAAAACCTGCAATAACAGGCCGAAAAAATGTTGAGATCGAGTGAAAAGAAGTTTCCTCCTGTACCTATAGGTACTTCTGTACGAATTGCAGTACCAGAGGTTGATCGAGGACGTGGTGATGCACGAAATATTATAGGCGTAGTCGTGGCTAAAACTGATGATGAGCTCTATCAAATTGGTACCAAAAATGGAATCTTAAAACAATTGTATTCTAGATCTCAGATTAATGTTTGTCCAAGAGTTCTTTTAGATGTAAAGGATATTCCGCGTACTGAAATTGCACTACGTTCAGTTGCAAACCTACAATCCACTGGAACCGGCCAAGGGTTCAAAAAGTGCCTTTGCAAGAAGAACACAGCAAGATGTCTGTGTTATAAATAAACATAAACTATTGTGTACTTCCAAGTGCCATTCCAGCTTACCCTGCAAAAAAAATAACATGTACGGCCTTCTTTACTTAAACGTGGCGTAGAATTACTTAAATGACAGACTGATTATCAAATAGCAATTTGAGTTTTATGAAAATTAATAATAATAATAGTAATTATCAGTAGTTTTAATTATGTAGCCGTATAAATATTTAATATTTTACGACACGATGTGATTGTTGCCTGGGCGGCCTTCTTTACAATATATAGTTTATACGGCGTATTACTGTTTAATTGACAGACTAATTAGTTACCAAATGATAGAGCTTTATAAGAAAATATAAGTAGTTTTTGTGCTAGATGGGCCTTAAAATTTAGTAAATAGTTTTGTTTTTGTAGCTTAGTTAGTAAGCCGGAAGAAGATATTATATTTTACGATGTGATTGTTACCTAATTGTTTCAACCGGAGTCTTAATAATAAATCTGTTTCTAAGTTTAACAACGTGTTTTATCATATTAATTTTATTCATAGAAAACATGGTTTTATACATTTCCTAATACGATATAGGAATTTTATACAATTTCTAGGAAATGTATACATTTCCCAGGATATGTGTGTATTAAATAATGTTTGGAACAACATTTTACACATTTCCTATATAGCTTCGGAATTGTATACATTTCCTAGTAATTGTATATCATTCCTAGGTTTCATACATTTCCGGTAACATATATATTTGAATTTGACATAAGTTATCACTGTTGTGTTATATTTTTCTTGGTGTTTGGTTTTTAGTTTTATCTTTATATTTTATTCCTTTACTCTAATGTCTCAATATATCTTTTCGATACAAACGTGTATGACAATATGAAAAACCTAGCCCATTCATCCGCACGTGAACTAATTTCACTACATCAAGGTTCACACGCGTGCAAAAATCGCGTGACTCGACTAATTATAATCAAAAACACATATTTGTTTCTGTAACAATTAAAATACTTACGAACGTAAATAATTTTGTGATGGCTCGAGCTAGAACGCAGACTAATGGGTGAAAGCTTTGAAATGTCACAGGCAAAGTATATATTAGAAGCTCTTGACTCAAGAATGTATGTTTGTGTTACGTATCATGGTATCAAATTAGCGGTGCTGTGATGGTGAATAGCAGTAGCGTGCACACCATATTAAAGGCAAAAAGACACTGCCTACCTTAGTATTTTGGTTACCCGACCTAATAATAGAGTTATTTCTAGATCTAGTTATTCTGTGTTTCCTGCTCAGTACAGTCTGAAGGTCTTCAAGTCGCGGGTGAATAGGTACCTTCTGAACAAGTGTGCTCCATCGTAGACCACATCGCTGCTTAACATCAGGCAGGATGGTGATCAAACGCTTGTTCACAGTGATGAAAAAAAACCTTTTTTGTCGTACTCACGACACAGGCTAACGAAGGTCCTGTGTTTTGTGGGCGAGTAGATAGGTAGGTACCCATGTTACGTAAAGAAGAGGTACCTATACATAGACGTCAATCCTTGGGGATTGCTGCCTACCTCGTCGTAAAAGCCAGTGCACGCCACTGGTGAATAGAATACATGTGTCACCACCCCAGCAGCCCTAGCACGCGCGTTAAGAAAGACCCGACATAAAAAAATACGCGCTGTGATCGGCTGCTATGTCACACATCGTGCGACTCAGCTTGTTTCAACCAATCGCAGTGCTTGATATGTCGTGTCATGCCTTTCTTTTAGCGCTTTGCTAGGGGAGGCCCCCCGGGCAGGACAACTATTCCCGTCTTGTGAGTCGTAAGAGGGAACCGAGGGAACTCTCCAGAGAACGGGCAGCAGCGCTTTCTGTGAATTAAACCACAACACCACTGCGATCGCCAAGGCGATTATTGCCATTTCACTCCAAATAATGATGGATATCGTTGGGGGAGCCGTCGTCCAGCAGTGGAGGTCATGGTGATTGTGATTATGAATGACCTACCTAATTATGAATCAAAAATGATAATTCTTTCCCGAGAATAATTCAAAACCGGGAGGTAAATTTTTCAAATTATACCTACTTACATGACTTTCTGTATATCGCACTTATAACGATGGTTTAAACTAATTTTTATTGCTTTTCTTTTATTTTGATACTTAAATACGTTGTTTCGGAATAAATTGAGAAGTATACCCATAGTGAATATAATTAATATTGCCATGTTATCATGTTTTCAAGTAAATCTCAGTGAAGAGCGTTTTGAAAAGAAAGGAACGTTCATTTTTTATGTGGTTTATCTAACACTACTGAAAATATAATAATAATCTAATGTGCCCCTGTTGCAGGCCCCAATACTAGCACACAATACAATAAATTTGTGTTACGAATTACGATTGGATCGCAATTAATTCATTTTCAATCTGAAAAAAACATCGTTCAAACATTATGTATGTTATTTTAGGTTTATAGGTCATGCTGAAGAAATCTATAAAAAAACGTTGCAGGTTTTAGTTTTGTTTTTTTTTTTCAGTGGCAATCTACGCGGTAAATGCAAAAAAAATACTTCCACACTAGCGACATCTTTATAAACTAACTGGTACTACTTTCATGCTCTCTCTCACTCCGCTCTGACAATCGCCTGCGCGTAGCACACTCCACAACTTAAAGAAGTTGTAGTTGTGCCACTCAACAACAGATGGCGTTAGTGAATACAAAATAAACGATGGATCTGTAATTTAAATTATAGTCAATATAACGATTAAATTACTATTGAATTGTTAATAAAAAATAAACATTGAAACAGAATGCTATCCACCACAGGCTTCGTCAATATGCTTAAAATACGTGGGTACAAATAAATATCAAGACAAGCCTCGTCAACGCGAAATAATACATAAATAAATAAACAATAATAATAACAACAAAATAAAATACTCTTACCATCACGAATTGAACTTTACGTAAGTTCTTATGTCAAATCAAAAGCTAAATAGTACCTTCTGGACTACGTCTTGAAATTTTTATAAGAATTGCAATGGACGGGTTATTTCCGGATCCGGAACCGGAAATACCCTTTTAAGTGAAACACAATGACAGGTTTTCTCATAGCTTCAAATATGTCAAAAATAGTTCCAAAACATCTCACAGATGGCGCTAATCAGACATGATCTTAAGGAGAAACTCATTTTAGAATTGTCAACAAAAAATAAAAATATGAAATTAAAACCCTGTAGGTAGTACCATCTATTGACATTTCTTAGAACTGTAATAAGCCATCGTGTTATTTGTATAAATTTCCCAATATTGTCGCCATAATAAAAATTGTTTCTTGTTGACATCCCATTCCCATCCCATTGTTGCTCGGGGTCCTTTTACCGATAGTTTTTGACTCGATGTCTATTTAACACGCTCGAGCCGGTTTCCTATGTCTCTAGCAGACCGTCTCCTTTACGGATGATTGGTATCAGCTGATGGTTAATGTATGGAAGAAATGTATTAATCCTCAGTGATGAACTAGAGCGTTGGTGGCGCCGCGCCGGTCTGAATGTATTGTTTTTTTTTAAGTTCATACATATTCGACACACGTACATACAAAAATTACACAGAAAGAAAACTATACACATCAAAAGTGTCTAGGTATCAAGAAAATTTTTAGCTCAAAAAAAATCTAATTTATTTAAATCAAATCTAATCTTCTGGATTGGTCTCCTACCTAATTCCCCATGCCTGTATCAATGACTTATCAACACATTTTGAATAAATTATGAATGAATTCAGTTTTTGTAAAATATATTCTTGATTTGC
>SJJU01018061.1:0-13009 GCA_012932125.1 Conopomorpha cramerella
TTCTGCAAATTTTGCAGTAAAATAGCCGGCCTGTTTAGACAAGCAATAAAACTCGCGATAGAAAACTTCTGAAAGTCATTTACAATCGTGTAAACAGGGTTCAGCAAGCTATATAAGCAAGTTTTGCAACTTCCAGAACTTGACACAAGTCAAATGTGTAAACGGCCATTTTTATATTCCAGCAAGAACTTGAACTTTATTTTGTAAACAAATGAAGTTTTTTGTGTTCTGCAAGATGTCAGCAAAAAAAATCCCCCGATTTTAAATGTGCGTGTCTTGTCCTTTCATTTGATACCCCACTTGAACATATTTGTATAGAGTCGACTTTTTTTTCCCACTTTCAACCCTCATGACTTTTGAACAAATTATCCAATTTTCATTTAATATACGTGGTGTACTCTTTGCTTTAATATCCCACTTGGACACATTTATTCAAGTTTAATTTTTAATCGCCACTTTAACCCCCCATAATACCTAAACACCTCTAATACAAAATAAACTAAACTGAAATCGGTTCATTCGTTCGGGAGCTATGATGGCACAGACAGACAGATACGTCAAACTTATAACAACCCTCTTTTTGCGTCGGGGGTTAAAAACTATAAATTATTACAAAAATAATCATTAAAATGATTTCATATCATGTACTCAATACATTCCCTTTACGAGTAAGAGAAGAGGGGATAAAAAAGTATGGACCAAAAAATCGACCGGCCAGATTCACATTAACTACCTCTAGCGCCTGGACTATACTTACTTTTTGGTATTAACAAAAATCAAATTGTTGCATTGTTCACACACTGACATACATCTAAACAGTCTTGCAAAAACTTCTAGAATTTTACTATCACAAGTATTTTTTTATATAAAACTTGCAATTAGTGTACACTCACATGGAAATATTTAGCGCAATATTGCAGCAAGTTCTCGCTTACTGTAAACTGTCTGGAAAGAACTTGCGCGATAATACTTTCAGAGCGCTTGCAAAGCCAACTTCTACAAGAAACCTTGCACTTAGTCTAAACGTAATAGCAAGAATTTGGTCAATCACTTGCGGCAAGAACTTGTTAGTCTAATCCTCGCTTTACTATAGTTGGGCTCATCTAATAAGTGATTTCTGACAGGTCGACTGACGTGTGCGATAGTGTTGTATTGAAAACATTCGAATGCGCGAGAATCGTTGTGTATGTGTAGTGTTTCGATTGAAGTCGTCATACATATTTTTTATCTCCCAACGGCGACCGTGATAGGCTAAGGTAATACCGTAAAAACATTAATTCATCAAAATGGACTCTGTTATATATGTATAACTTTATACATATACATGTGTAAAACATTCATTTTTATTCTACCACACTTACATTCCGTTCTAAAAATATTCCATGTTTTTCTTGTTCGTCTCAATGTGTCAGAAATCACTTATTAGATGAGCCCAACTATAGTTGTCTCGGCAAACATTTGTTTTGCCAAGGAAAGCCGCCTTTGCACCCCGTGTATTGGATTGAATACACCTTTTAAACCTTCCCTGAACTTCCACGTGCAATTCAAGACCAACTTTAGCCAAATCGGTCCAGCCGTTCTCGAGTTTTAGCCAGACTAACGAACGGCGATTCATTTTTATTTATATAGATAAGTTTTCCTTCTATACTCACTTATTTTTTAACCGACTTCAAAACAGGAGGAGGTCCTCAATTCTTTTGTATTTTTTTTTTGTTTATGTTTGTTACCTCAGAACTTTCGCCTTAGTGAACCGATTTGGATGTTTTTTTTATTTTTATTTGAAGGCTGTGCTTCTAGTTTGGTCGCATATAAATTTAGTTCAGTTCCGACAATGGCATCCATGTGAAAATCACATTATGTCTAATGACATGGCCAATTTTTGTATGGACGTCTGCCTTGACAATTTATAACTATTGTGTTTAATAATATGTTAAGCGGACAGTCTGGATAATCTTATTTCTTTTATATTTCACGCCTAGAACTTTTCAATTTTTAACAATATTAAAAATAAAATACTAATCTTACGTCAAGAGCAAATTTTTACTAGTACTTTTTCCATTCAATATAACAAGGCGTTTGAGCACAAATATCATTTTGGTGACTTATTGGGTGATAAGATGTATATTATTTCCTTGAAGTAATTATTCATATGGTACTAATTAGTTTTAATTACCCGCATTTCATCATGAATAGTGCTTATTCCACCGAAATGGTTTATAGTGTGAAGTTTTGGGCACAGTTCAATACTAATATTCCATTTCATCTCTAATGTTTTCCACATAATAAGGACGGACTTGTTGAACCTGATAGGGCCCTAATGCCAGTAGTATTAACTGGTTGGCTGTGTGCAATGCACGTAACATTGCTATGTTGTAGTTTTAAGGCACTTTTCCTACTTAAATAAAAAATAAACACACTTCACGCTTTTAAATCCCAAAGCGGGGTGGGCAGAGGCACTTGCTTAATAAGCGTATTTAACCCAACGTGACAGGGGGTGAGACCATCGCCGTTATAGGGTTCACACACCTTGTGGTGTGCGGGTTTCATCACGATGTTGTCCTTCACCGTACATGCGTTGCGCTGCGTACATAGGCTCTGAACAAGAGTCCCATTGGTACACGTCCAGTAGCCGGACTCGAACCAGCGACCTCCCGGTTACAAGTCAAGTATCCGACCAACTGACTACAAACGCTCTACTAGTGATGACTATTTCGTGAATACGAGTTACGTCACCTGTCTGGATATTTTAGTCAATTCGTCCATCATCCCGATACGTTTATGTAATGAGTAACTAATGTGTTAGTAGTAGGTACCTTTTTTTTATTTTATTTTTTTTCGGAGGGGAAATCCATTATGGATATCCGGTCGCCCAGGGGAGGGACTAGGTTATATCGGACTCTCACCGACTAAAACCCCTCCGGTGGTCGTCGGCGGTGTGTGTCGGGTGACTCCGGGATCTCCTAAGAACGCACCGGTGTCACCTTCGCACTGCGTCCTGCAGGACTCGTCTTAGATTTGGGGAACCCGTCACGGTCCCCCGTTCTTTGTCACTAATCTGGGTGACAGCATGGGACCACACCACGCAGCCGCTCCACCACAGGGATTGTCATTAGGTTTGTGCGGGCCCCTACTAAATATTCCAGATTTTTGCTGCTTTTGCTGATTGAAGTCGGTTCTTTTTTCTTTATTGGTTTTAAATCTATACTGTGTGTAAAAGGACCCCGAGTAATGGTCTTAGACACGTTGTTGGGCTCGTCAATATGAACAACTTTTACTATGGCGACAATGCGGGGAAATGAGAAGAAAATTTTCATCTCAATCCCAAGTCAAGTATCCAACCAACTGGACCACAGAGACTCTCTTAACCCATTTTTCATAAGCTAGTAAAAGGAAGAAACCGTTTCGGTATTGCCCTTTCAAGATGCTGCACACAAGTTTCAAGTATTTTCCATACTTAAATTGAGAGAACATTGAGAAAATATTCAATGTACGTTTGTGCCAAAATTTGTAGACCCAGCTTAGGGTATACAGTTTATAGTAATAATTCAAATCATCATCAGCCACATGACGTCCACTGCTGGGTGAGGGCCTCCCCCGCTGATCTCCATGATCAGTTCGGGGGAAACGCCAATAATCGCGACGCTTGTCAGACGGGTTGGTGACCGCAATGGTGTTGTGGTTCAACTCACAGAGGGCGCTGCTGCGCGTCCTGGGCGGAGTTCTCTCAGTCGTACGACCCCCACGACGGGAAAAGCTTGGGCTGAGATGGCACGACACATGTATTCTAGTCGCCGTCACCACACGGCTTAATAATCCAAATAGACAATGATTAACCTGACGCAACAACGATGACTTGTTGTACAAACAAAAAAAAAAAAATACACTTCATGCCTTTAATCCCAAAGAGGGGTAGGCAGAGGGCTAAAGCAAGTACCCACGGTTCACCAAGCGTATTTAACCCAACGTGACAGGGGGTGAGCCCACACACAATAAAATAAATAAATATTTACAACAACACACACTTGCCTATCCCATGTTAAGAGCGTGAAGTGTTGTGTTATGGAAGTCATTACAGCGAACTGTATACTTAAACAAATTTTTAAGACATATATATATTAATACTACAAGTTGACACTTCCAACATAGTAATTAAGGGCTTACCCCCTGTCACGTTGGGTTAAATACGCTTGGTGAACCGTGGGCATTTGCTTTGGCCTCTGCCTGCCCCGCTTTGGGATTAAAAGGCGTGAAGTGTCTCTCAAAACTAAACTCTAGATAATATTATTTAATGTCAAACACAATATACTACAACTTTTGCTAAATTGCAGAAAATTAATTAACATTATAGTTATTTTTGTGACTGAGACATTTTAAACATGTTCAAATGTATCGTTTCTTGTCCGACATTTGCAACAAAATATATGGTCACACTAACATTTATTATTTCTATTGCCGATTTTCCAAGTAAAAATTTATGAATGCAAACGTCTATGAAATTGAAAATGATAAATTACGGGTCTCTTATTTGTCACAGCAATATTCCAAAGCAAAAATGTACTTAACCAAAATTAATGATATGTTATCAATTCCGTACTTAGTAGTTAGAAAACATCCACAAATGACAAGGACAATAATTATATTCGATATAGACTATATAATAAAAATAGTAACAAAAAAATCTTACTAATAATCCTTATACTATAAAAAGAAGTTATACATGTTAATAAGCAATTTATCACGTACATTTTTTTATATAAAACAAAACATGTACATTTATCATGTTTATTTACTTATACAAAGAACAAAATGAAAAAAAAATAGGTCATAATTAATAGATACATACACTTCACGGCTGTGCTTCTACATTCGTACATCTTTTCATCAATTTCACGCCACCTTCCGCCAGTTATAATTAATATTACGTTGTATCTGTAAAGAAAATCAGCGCAAACTGGCCACCCGCGAAAGATGTTTAGCTTGAGAGTCCGCTCTTCGCACGAACTGTTCTTTAAGGGCCGCAACAATCCGCAACAGCATGATGCAGTCCGCCTCTGCGTCGTGAGCACTCTCCGGCTGGAGGTTACAGAACCTCTTGTATAACTCCACCAGTTTCATGCTACCGTCCCAGGTTTGCATCGGCGCATTCCGATTATTTCCACCCAGTGTCTTGTAATTCACAGATCTGTCGATGTAGGCGCGGAATATAAGGAAGCTGTCCACGCAGTACACATCGGGAATTGTAACCCTTGCCTCTTTACACTCGGCAACCAGCACCGGGAAGTCCAATAAACGACCGCCGTGTGCTACCAAACACACCGGCTTTTTCAGTGCTGACAAGAATTCCCTTATCTCCGGAAACCTGGCCTTGAAGTTTCCGTATTCCTTAAGCATGTCCTGGGTTAGTCCGGTGAGGTCTATCGCTTGCCGCGTGAGTGGCCTCTCTGGGTTGACGTAGAATTTGAGTTTTTGAGCGTTCGGCGTATGGCCGAAGGTTGCATTTAGAATGCTTTGCCTTGTTACGGCCAGAAAAGCGACCTCGGTGATTTTCGTCTGATTATTTTCCCTTTCTGGAACGCCTGTGGCTTCAACGTCGAAGAAGACGAATGTTTCGATAACGACCATCTTGTTTGGTTTACGGGAGAACCGTTGACGCCGCTGTAGTTTAGCTAACACTGTGGCAATCTATCTGGCTTGTCTGGAATATATACTCACTCACTATTTACATTGTAGTTCCTGTGAGTACTTAGGAATTGTAGTGACTAATGGCCGCAAACTTAACATTGGCATTAATGCCACATAACAAACGTGGGTGTTGGAATGAGTGTGTTATCAATAGATACGGGAGTTAGGAACCGGTCAAGTGCAAGTTGGACCCGCGCTCCTAGGGTTCTGTACGTACCTCTTGTACGTCGTTTTATATTTCACTACGTTTTTTATTTTATTTGGGTAAATCGTCCAACCATCGGACACTTTTGTAACATTTAAACAAACAACAACAAGAAATAAAAAGGAACCGACTTCTACGATTTTTTAAAGTTCCCCTCGATTTGTCTGGTCTGAAATCATCACGTCCAGAGGTCCTTATTGCGCGACCACCTTTGAAATATCCTCTTTCTAACAAAAAAATAATTGTCAAAATCTGTTCATAAACGACGAAGTTATAATAATATAATAAATTCATTTATTTCAGGTAACTTAAGAATAGTAACAGATGTTAAATACTAATTCTAGGACCCATATAAATAAATACCTTATACCTATAAATAGTTATGCGTGGTCTGTCTTACATTGCAATCATTGAGTGAACAATCGTTCATCCCCGTATTTTTCCCCCAAACTTATGTGAGACCAACTTCAGCGTATACCCTTTCCATTAAAGAGAGAATCGTCAAAATCAGACTACTCTGTAAAAACTTATGCGCGGTTATATATATAAAAATACATACCTACGCGTTTATATGGAACCAACTTCAGGGTATACCCCTTCCATTAAAAAAAGAATTGTCCAAATCGGGCTACTCTGTAAAAAGTTATGCGTGCTCAGACATAAAAAATATATACCTACGCGCCGAATTGAGTACCTCCTTTATTTTTTCCCTTAGGGGACCTTAGGGCAATACAGCAGATTCTTCGCCATTTCTACTTGGACAAAACACACACAACAATTACTTATCTCTGCCCATTACTAAATCATATTTAAATTGTACTAAATTTATCAAGCCGTGTGGTGACGGCGAATAGGATACATGTGTCACCACTCCAGTCCAACTTTTCCCACTATGGGGGTCGTAAGAGGCGACCGAGGGAGCTCTCCAGAGAACAGGCAGCAGCGCTCTCTGTGAGTTGAACCACAACACCACTGCGATCGCCAACCCGCCTGCCAAGCGTGCCGATTATTGACATTTCACCCCAAATGACGGAAATCATTGGGGGAGGCCCTCGTCCAGCAGTGTACGTTATGTGGCTGATGATGATGACTAAATTTATCTTGTCAACACTCTGGCTACTATGGTCGCCTCTGTGGGCGTGGTCAATATTGGTTGACTTGTAGAAAATTATTTAGAGCAATAAGTCCGATATTTTTACTATTTGTTAAACGAATTAAAGACAAAACAGAAGGTGGTTCTCAATACGTCCGTATCTTTTTTTTGTGTTTGTTGCGTCAAAAGAAAAATGAAAACTTTTAAAAAATAAAAACTTCAACCAGTAAAATTTTGACAGATCTGTGTTTTTCTCATGGATCCCACTATCGGAACTGGAACATATTTAAATGGGACCAAACGGGATGTACCAGTTTTTTATTTTTCATAAGCTAGTAAAAGGAAGAAACCGTTTCGGTATTGCCCTTTCAAGATGCTGCACACAAGTTTCAAGTATTTTCCATACTTAAATTGAGAGAACATTGAGAAAATATTCAATGTACGTTTGTGCCAAAATTTGTAGACCCAGCTTAGGGTATACAGTTTATAGTAATAATTCAAATCATCATCAGCCACATGACGTCCACTGCTGGGTGAGGGCCTCCCCCGCTGATCTCCATGATCAGTTCGGGGGAAACGCCAATAATCGCGACGCTTGTCAGACGGGTTGGTGACCGCAATGGTGTTGTGGTTCAACTCACAGAGGGCGCTGCTGCGCGTCCTGGGCGGAGTTCTCTCAGTCGTACGACCCCCACGACGGGAAAAGCTTGGGCTGAGATGGCACGACACATGTATTCTAGTCGCCGTCACCACACGGCTTAATAATCCAAATAGACAATGATTAACCTGACGCAACAACGATGACTTGTTGTACAAACAAAAAAAAAAAAATACACTTCATGCCTTTAATCCCAAAGAGGGGTAGGCAGAGGGCTAAAGCAAGTACCCACGGTTCACCAAGCGTATTTAACCCAACGTGACAGGGGGTGAGCCCACACACAATAAAATAAATAAATATTTACAACAACACACACATTGCCTTCATCCCATGTTAAGTAGCTAAAGCACTTGTGTTATGGAAGTCAGACAGCGAAATATACTTAAACAAATTTTTAAATACATACATATATTAATAAAACACCCAGACACTTCCAACAAGTAATTAAGAGCACATCACCTAAACACCTGTCGCCGGTGGGAATCGAACTCACGACCCTACGGAATAGAGGCAGACATGCTGACCACTACACCAACGGGCCCGTCGAAGTCTCTCAAAACTAAACTCTACATGATACTCTTTAATGTCAAATACAATACACAGGCAGACCTCGGGGTTATGATTCCAACATTATAGTTATTTTTGTGAAACATGTTCAAATGTATCGTTTCTTGTCCGACATTTGCAACAAAATATATGGTCACACTAACATTTATATCTATTGCCGATACGAAGTAAAAAATATGAATGCAAACGTCTATGAAACTGAAAATGGTAAATTACAGGTCCCTTATTTTTCACTTTTCTTTAATATTCCAAAGCAAAGATGTACTGAACAAAAAATAATGAAATATTATCAATTCCGTACTTAGTAGTAATATCCGAAAATGACAAGGACAATAATTATGTTCAATATAGACAATACTAACAAAAAAAATCCTACTATTAATTCTTATACTATAAAAAGAAGTTATACATGTTAATAAGCAATTTATCACGTACATTTTTTTATATAAAACAAAACATGTACATCTATCATGTTTATTTACTTAAACAAAGAACAATATGGAAAAAAATTGGTTATAGTTAATAGATACACTTCACGGCCTTGCTTCTACATTCGTACATCTTTTCATCCATTTCACGCCACCTTCGACCAGTTAATTAATACAGATATAACGTAATATCTGTAAATAAAATCAGTACAAACTGGCCACCCGCGAAAGATGTTCAGCTTGGGAGTTCGCTCTTCGCACGAACTGTTCTCTAAGGGCCGCAACAATCCGCAACAGCATGATGCAGTCCGCCTCTGCGTCGTGACCTCTCTCCGGCTGAAGATTACAGAACCTCTTGTATAACTCCACCAGTTTCATGCTACCGTCCCAGGTTTGCATCAGCGTATTATATCCACCCAGGGTCTTGTAATTCACAGATCTGTCGATGTAGTCGCGGATTATAGGCAAGCTGTCCACGCAGTACACATCGGGAATTGTAACCCTTGCCGCTTTACACTCGACAACCAGCACCGGGAAGTCCAATGAACGACCGCCGTGTGCTACCAAACACACCGGCTTTTTCAGTGCTGACAAGAATTCCCTTATCTCCGGAAACCTGGTCTTGAAGTTTCCGTATTCCTTAAGCATGTCCTGGGTTAGTCCGGTGAGGTCTATCGCTTGCTGCGTGAGTGGCCTCTCTGGGTTGACGTAGAATTTGAGTTTTTGAGCGTTCGGCGTATGGCCGAAGTTTGCATTTAAAATGCTTTGCCTTGATACGGCCAGAAAAGCAACCTCGGTGATTTTCGTCTGTATATATTCCCTGACTGGGCCGCCTGTGGCTTCAACGTCGAAGAAGACGAATGTTTCGATCACGACCATCTTGTTTGGTTTACGGGAGAACCGTTGACGCCGCTGTAGTTTAGCTAACACTGAGGCAATCTATCTGGTTTGTCTGGAATATATACTCACTACCAGTGGCGCGCACACCATACAGGCAAAAAGGCCTACCTCGAAATTTTCGCCGTGACGCACCTAACACAAAACAAACATGTAGCACCAGAATACAAAATACTTCCTTTGTACGTCCGTCATACGCCACCGAAGCTCAAAATATTGTGGACTATTTTGACCAGTTTTTGAGCTTCGGTACCCACCCGATACTATTATCGAGTCCGATTTTAGAACGGACACAGGATTACACACGGACTAAACCATATTAAAAAAAAGTTGTTGTATTTAGCGCACTAAGTCCCCGTAGATCAATTTATACTGGTATTATAATAGAAGGCAGCGTCTAGTCTAGAACAATCTTCATAAGCTAAACACTGCTCAAAATAAAGTAACCTCACTCGTATGATTTTCGTAAGCCATCGCGGGTCAAAAAATGTTCGTTCCGTTTCAGTAGGCACACTCGCTCAGTGCCTATCGTCGGTTGCCGTCCCCGTACTAATAGAAGCAACAACTGAACTACGTGTGAGCGAGACAAAGCTGTACTACCTCCACATCCGCGGGAAAGGGATAGAATGCACGAACTCAAGCCGCAGGAGTTGCTAATTATTGTTTTTCGAAATTAGGTAATTTTTGGCGGGTACTGAACGGCCATATTTTTTTATGCATTATGCAGTTTCCTTCTCGTTTGTGCTACTAAGGTCGCCTCTGACAGTGTGGTCAATATTGGTTAACTGGTAGAAAATTATTTAGATCAATAATTCCGACATTTTTACTAGTTGTTAAACGAATTAGAGATAAAACAGAATTCGTCTGTATCTTTCTTTTGTGTTTTTTGCGTCAAAAGAAAAATAAAAGAAAAACTTCAATAACTGGCTTTAAAAAAAAAGCACACAGGTAACGAATATAAATAAAAACAAACGAGTAGAGAGAGAAATAACCTCTTTTTTTTAAGTTTGTTAAAAAAGCAGAATATTACTCGTCAGTTCATCTCCCCATAACAAAGCCCCTTTCCGAACTGACCTAGCTTGACGTTTTCCAAGTGTTGGTGTTATAACCTTAGGAAAATCCATTTTTATTGTTATAACCTTGAGAAAGAAAATTTTAAGAGAAGATAAGAACTGTCATTACTGTCAAAGTTCTCCGCCCAAAAATATGTCAGAAAAACGTCAAAGAAGATTCCCCACTGGATTGCCCGTTAAGGTTCACACACGTTGTGGTATGCGAGTTTCGTCGCGATGTTTTCTTTCATCGTAAGTATATGACTTGTATACATAGGCTGTGAAAAAGAGCTCTTAGTAGGTACACGCCTCAGGTATGGTACCCACAGCCTCCCGATAGCGGGCACAAGCACTTTTTTTATTTTTGGTCCCATATAATTTGGTTCAGTTCCGACAATGGCATCCATGAGAAAACCACATATATGTAAAATTTTACTGGCTGAAGTCGGTCCTTTTTTCTTTAAGTTATTAAATAATAGGTGATAATAAATATTTCAGTACATAACATGAACATTGTTACTTATACACCTAGTATTATCACTATTACATACATACATAACACCTGCCCGACCGCTGGGCCACAGCCGAATTTCCATCATATTAATAACTGGATGTCCTGCTGACCTGCTGGCCTAGCTGTCTACTTTCATAGTGCGAACCGCCAGGATGTGGAATGACTTGCCGGAGTCTGTGTTTCCTGCTCAATACAGTCTGAAGGTCTTCAAGTCGCGGGTAACTAGGTACCTCATGAACAAGTGTCCTCCATCGTAGACGACATCGCTGCTTTAACGTCAGCAGCAGTGCTCTCTGTGAGTTAAACCACAACACCACTGCGATCGCCGTCCCGCTTGACAAGCAAAGCGATTATTGGCATTCCCCGCAAATTATGGAAATCTTTGGGGGAGGCCCTCGTCCAGCAGTATACGTCATGTGGCTGATGATGATGACCTGGCAAGCTGGTTTACTAATATACAGTACTAGTGGACGCCCCGCGGTTACATTCGCGGTCAGTCAGTCAGTCAGCTTTTCCTTTTTAAATATTAAGATTAACAGTATTTCCCTGCTATTATATGTATCGTAGACCACATCGCTGCTTAACATCAGGCAGGATGGTAAGCTTGCCATTGTGTTTAAAAAAATCACATAAACCATCATCAAATATCACTCTATCTACTAAAGATAATCGTTTCACAGTTCCGTTCCGTCCATCCGTTGCGCAGTTTTAACTATCTAAGCATACATAGAGACAGACGATGTAGTGATAAAAGGCAAACCGATACGCCTTTCGGGGGTTTACCGTTTGTGCGCCTACGCATTTATTCCTGCTAATTTCCGGCTATGTGTTCTGTGAACTGCTATATAAAACAATGCCTTACTCTATTAAAGACTAAACAATTCGTTACTACAATAATTCATATTAATTTCGATTCAGCGAATCAATCTCTCTTAAGGTCGTAGCACACTTACCAACTCTATGTTTCTCAACTCTTTTGTTGCTGGGGAGGGGGGCAGTTAAAACCTACCTATGATATACATCATCATAATCATCATCATCAGCCCATATCTGTCCACTGCTGGACATAGGCCTCTCCAATTGCACGCCACTGTGATCTGTTTTCGGCTTCTCGCATCCAGCTTCTGCCAGCCATCTTGCGTATATCATCAGTCCACCTTGCCTGAGGGCGTCCTACTATGATATACGTGAATAGAAAAGTCAAAAATTATTATAAAATGAAAGCAAACAGGAATTGGTATAAAATTTAATTTAGAAACATTGGCATAGTCGAGCACCCGTTTATCCCGGGATATTTATCTGTTGTTATAATATTTCATCATCGTCACTCGTCATCAGCCACGTGACGTCTATTGCTGGACGAGGGCCTCCCCCCATGAATTCCATGATCATGTGGGAAGGGGAAATGCCAATAACCACTCTTGGCCGCCTGGGTTGGCGATCGCACTGTGGTTTAACTCACAGATTCGCTCATAATATTTATTACATTGAATGAATGCAGTGACGTAGTACATGAAGTGTATTATATACACTTAGTATTATTACTAGTACCTGGACGACCGAGCTTCGCTCGAAGTAAAAAAATCGATTATTTTCCTTCGATTTTTTCATAACCCATCTCTAGTTACTTCAAAACCAAAACGTCCCCCGCACCATCCTACGTATAGCATAGTATTACTACTCGGCAATAGATGTCAGTAAGAGTCGTAGTAACAATTTGAGCAATTTTTCATGCCCGAAAACACGGTTGGAAAGATGTTTTCTAAAAATTAAACCTAGCTAGATCGATTTATCGCCCCCAAATCCCTCTACATACTAAATTTCATGAAAATCGGTGCAGCCGTTTCCGAGATATATATATATATATATATAAGAATTGCTTGTTTAAAGATAAAGATTACATACAGATGAAC
>SJJU01018062.1:0-16795 GCA_012932125.1 Conopomorpha cramerella
GGGTATATCGCGGCACCGCTCTCCACTATCGCCGTCTCATCTCGCCGATTGCTGACTGATTAGGCACAGGCGGATTTAATCTCGATTCCAAATTGACATAGGAAAGTGACACTTATGCCTTAGCCGGCGTGTGAAGTGCACTTGGGTTATTGACGAGGTAATGCGGAGTGATGCAGATCATCATGGTGTCGTCAAGAGGTCGGCTTGATAAAATAACTTTGTTGGTAGATAGTACAGTCTGCAGGTCTTCAAGTCACTGGGGGTAAATAGGTACCTAATGAACTAGTGTCCTCCAGTGGCGTGCACTGGCTTTTACGACAAGGTAGGCAGTAATCCCCAAGGATTGACATCTATGTATTTATAAGTAACTTGTCTTTACGAAATATAGGTACCTATCTACTCACCCACAAAACACAGGACCATAGTAAATTTAGCCTGTGTCGTGAATACAATAAAAAATGGTCTAGCAATAACTCTAATATTAGGTTGGTTAGCCAAAATACTAAGGTGTCTTTTTGCCTATATGCACGCCACGTGTGTGCTCCATCGTAGACTACATCGCTGCTTTACATCAGGCAGGATGGTGATCGAACGCTTGTTCATTGTGATAAAAAAAATGTTGGGTTCATAACATAGTTGTAAAATTTACTAGTGTCAATCTTGCGCTCTATGCTCCAGGTTTTACGGGTTAAATATAAACATACGGTCTGTAAGAATATTTTTTTATGAATAGCGCGCACAGAACGCAAAATTCCAATGCATATTTAGAACAAAAGAGTGAACCGCACGCTCTGCAGTAAGCAGTAGTGAATAGCGGTGGTTTGTCGATACAATGGGCGACGCGGGCTCAATTGAACTCAATCGGGCTCTGATTTAACACCCTCTAGTTTTCGAAAAATATTGTTCGAGAGACAAAAAAAATATCTAAGCAATTACTAATCGGCTTACTAATATGCTGAGAATGGGGAATTTTATTTGACGTTTTCCGACAGATCAGGCTAACTGTCATTACTGTCAAACTATGTTTAGAAAGAGCGTCTGCGGTCCAGTTGGTCGGATCCTTGACTTTTAACAACAAAAGAGTAAATAGAAATAGCTTTGCAAGACGCCACAGGTATTTGTGTAATACCTATATGAAACTAGCAAACCCGGCGAACTCCGTTTCGCCACCAGATGGGTTCGTTTCGTTTACCCGCTTTTCTGTTGAATTTTTCCTGAATTTTCTTTACTATAAACCTCACGGAGCCCGAGACCTTTCCAACGAATGCAAAACCGTGGAAATCGGTTCGTGCTTTCTGGAGTTATAGCGTCAGGGAGGGAAACCCGACTTATTTTTATATAGTAGAATATGTTTCAGATTCCCCAAGAAACGTGTGCGGTGGTTACACTGCAAAAGAGAATTGCTCTGTAGAATTATTTGCTTGCTTTGTCACGCTCGTTCAAGCCTTTGTTGGTGGAAATACAAGTTTTCTATTTGTATTCCTATATGTATTTGTTATGTATATCGCATAGTTAGAACAAAAAGGTCCCAATACGAAACACGCCCATTTTATAATTTAAGTTTTGTATCTTTTATGTTAAAGCTCAATTTCGCTAATTCTTCCTTTGTTGTGCTTATAAAAGATAGCAGAAGGTTCTTATGAAAGAAAAAAATGACATCCACTGCTGGGCACAGGCCGCCCTAGATATTGATATTAATAGTTAAGACAGGACAACGTCTGTCGAGTCCACTAGTACTTTGTAAATACATACATAGGTAAATAAAGATCAAACAGATCACAGTGGCGTGCAATTGGAGAGGCCTACGTCCAGCAGTGGACAAATATGGGCTGCTGATGATGATGATGATAGATAGATAGATAGATAAATAAAACACCCAGACGCACACAACAAATGCCTCAGCTCATCACTAAAGCATAATGTCCATGGCGGGGACCGGACCCACGACCGTCGTCCTAGAGACAGATGTCCTGACCACTAGTCCATGCCCGCCGTCATTTATCCAATGTACATAGCAATCGTAATGAACCGACAATGCAATGTTTGAAGTGTTCGCTTCGAAAACAAAGCAAGAAGACTCAAATCGGGCCAATTAATCGTCACTGGTGATATTGTGTGAGGCACGGGCGAGCCCCCGTCGTTTGCCCCACGTTTTTTTTACAAACTCTGCACTTATTGTTCTAAGCCAAGGATCCAAGACAATATGTTAATTAAAACGACATACAAATTAGTGCACGCTTCGACTAAAGAAAATTATAACTCAAATCTATACTCGTATATTACTATATAAGTCGGAAGCCCCGCGATTTCCTTCGCATTGTTTCAGTATTTAATACAAAATATAACGTACCTGTATATAGCGACGCGCCCCACAGGATCGGGGTAAAAAGTATCCTATGTCCGTCTCCTGGTCTTAAGCTACTCCTCACCAATTTTCAGCCTAATCGGTTCAGCCGTTCTTGACTTATAAATAGTGTAACCAACACGACTTTCTTTTATACACACATCAACAGTGGATCTAGGGATCAAGTACATTTCAGAAGATTGCAATCAAGAATATATTTTACAGAAACTGAATTCATTCATAATTTATTCAAAATGTGGTGATAAGGCATTGGGAATTAGGCAGGAGACCAATCCAGAAGATTAGATTTGATTTAAATAAATTCGATTTTTGTTCTTGATCCCTAGACACTTTTGATGTGTGTACATATATGTATAGTTTATTTGGATAAGTATAACTAAGTATCTGTGTATGTGTATGTGTATATGTGAACGTGAAAATAAGAATGAGACCTACTACGATGCAAGCAAAAATCTGACACAGACCCTTTTTTCGTACGATTTGAAGAGGCCACTACAGACTTCGCCTCGGGACTTCACTGTTTGCGCAACACATATGGCGTTTTCAAACGCACCAATTTATAATTGGAATCGGCTAATATTACATGTAGGTTTGGTACACACACATCAAAAGTGTCCAGGGATCATGTACATTTTAGAAGATTGCAATCAAGAATATATTTTACAAAAAATTGAATTCATTCGTAATTTATTCAAAATGTGGTGATAAGTCAGATACAGGCATGAGGAATCAGGTAGGAGACCAATCCAGAAGATTAGATTTGACAGAAACTTTGACCTACTTGTCTCCCTGTTCTAAAATCTACACTGGAAGTAAAACAACACTATTTTGTTATAATAATTCATGATCTAACTCGATGGGCTATATTGTACAGTTTAACCAAGGGCACGAAACGAACATTAAAAATCGGGTCTTTTTTTAAATTTGCAATTTTTTAGAGTAGTAAATTAGTTGTTATATAATTTGTACTAGGTATGCCTGGTCCGAACTAGGTATCAAGTACCTACTACGTTTACTAATCGAAGTCGTGCCAATGCATTTTATCTGCACTACCGTACATTATTTTAAAAAAAACTACTAATAGTTAAGTAGTTAATTTACTTGAAGTGGGTGGAGACAAACTATTGTTTATCGGAAATACAGCTGGATTTTTTTTCATTGAGCTATAACAATACCGACAATTATAATACCTATGTCATGCTTTTTATGTTAAAACCGGCGATTGATGTTACACCCACCTCCGAACACAGACGACTCGATCCCATTTCCTCCGCACAACAAAAACCTCTAGAGAGACGATCAATAGGCATTTGGCGCGACGTTTGCAAGCGATTCGCTAACAAAAGTGCGACATCGTCTCGCGAATCAAAAAGGGGTACCGTCAACTGCAGCATTCAGAGAAACCACCCCACTGACGCTTTCCAATTTGCTTAAAACAAGTACAGACAATGCGGAGATCCGCGCTTTGTGGCCGGAGGCGGGCGCGCCGCCCCGCCCCCGCCGCAGCCCCCGCGGCGCCCGACTCCCGACACTCACGCCGCCGCTCTGTCCGCAGGTGTGAGGCGCCGCCATGCAGCCCTTCCAGTCCGCCGGCCGGCCCGAGGGCCCGCGCGAGTCCTCGCCCGAGCGGGCCAAGTCGCCCGACACCCCGACGCCGCCCATCCTCAACTTCTCCATAGCTCGTCTCATGGAGCCCGACAGAAAGCGGTCAGCGTCACCGGAAACAAAACCTTCGGTCCCTTCGGGATTCCTGTCGTATGGGGCGCAGTTATTGGACTCGGCGTTCAAGCAGTACATACCAACGTCGCGGCGACAGTTGGTGTCACACTACCCGCTGCTGTACTACAGCCCGGATCTGATGTCGCTCACGTACGCGCATCAGCTGCACCTGCCGCGGCCGCCGGCGCCGGCGTCACCGGTCCCGCGCGCGCCCAGCCCCCGCGCGCCCGCCGCCGACCCCGCCGTCTCCTCCACCACGGGGCCCACCACCTCCCCCGCCAAGAACAAAAGCTTCGCATGCGGCGACTGCGGGAAGGTGTTCAACGCGCACTACAACCTAACTCGGCACATGCCGGTTCACACCGGAGCGCGACCGTTCGTCTGCAAGATCTGTGGCAAGGGATTCCGTCAAGCGTCTACCCTCTGTCGACACAAAATAATCCACACGGACGAGAAGCCGCACAAGTGCCTCACGTGCGGGAAGGCGTTCAACCGCTCCTCCACGCTCAACACCCACGCGAGGATCCATGCAGGTTACAAGCCCTTCGTGTGCGAGTTCTGCGGCAAAGGCTTCCACCAGAAAGGCAACTACAAGAACCACCGGCTGACGCACAGCGGGGAGAAGGCCTACAAGTGCAACATCTGCAACAAAGCCTTCCACCAGATCTACAACCTGACGTTCCACATGCACACGCACAACGAGCGAAAACCGTTCACATGCAACATATGTTCAAAAGGTTTCTGTCGGAATTTCGATTTGAAGAAGCATACGAGGAAGCTGCACCTGAGCGGCTCAGCCAACGGCGACTCGTCGCTGGACAACCAGGACGACTCGACGCAGGAGGCGACGAGCCCCGCGGAGGAGGCGCCGCGGCCGGTCACCTTCCGGCCGTTCCTGGGCGCGGCGTACCCGCGCGTGCTGGAGCCGGCGCGCCTCACCAGCCCCAGCGCCTTCTTCTCCAAGCTCTTGTGACCCGGGGCCGGCTACTTCAACACATTCCCAGATCTCAACAACGAGTGAATTGACACCGGATTTGATGTACCCACCTACCTACTAGCAACACCCTCGACCCATTTAGTTAAATCGCTTCGAGTGTACAATGCCGTCCCAAAATCACGAACTTCGTATAGTATACTTAAATAACAGATTTTTGGGAGTGACGTGTAAATATTATATATTAAAACTACGCATAAATTAATTGATGAAATCTATTTACCAGTAGCCATATTATATATTATGATATTCTTTAGTGTAAATTATATCTGAATATTGTGAAAAATTAGGTACTAAAGTTAGTGTTTGTCCTAGTTAATGTGAATTATTCTACTATGAATGTCGTTATGTCGTTAGAGAGTAAATTTAGTAAAACACTATATATAGTAACTTATCAATCATAAAAAAATATGTACTCGACGTCTTCACGATCACACAGAAAGCAAAGAGTGTAACGAATTGTACACAGCATTTTTAAATCAGTAAAAATGAAATGAAATAAGTTTATTTATACAAAGCACATTACATTAACAAAGAACATAATTGAGGTACGTCCTATCTTATACATAAAAAGAAGCAGGAAAAGCAACAAAGGATAGGTATAGGTAGTTCTGTGTATCTAGTGGCGCGAGTGGTACCCACAAAGAGCAGGCTTCGCGTTGTATAAACTGGCACCGGCTCGGGACCGTGCCTGCACGAGGACCCCTTAAAGTATCTAAGTCAGTACAACATGTTCTAAATAACACACGTGACAACTTACAAATACAGCTTCAGGTAGGTATGCATGGCGCATTACAAATTATGGGAGAGAATATTCATAATTTGTGAACAAATAAATGTTTAACTATATTGCAGTATTGAATATGAGTCTTCGAATTTCTTGAATCTCTCTACAGGCGTACAGGTCTATCAGTCAAAACCTTTCCATGTACTTTCTCCGCGTGGATTATTTCTTCCATTTTATAAAGATGAACTACGTCTAACTTTACTTACTTTATACATACATCGCCGTTCTATCAACACGTTCATCGTGACGTTTTTTTGACAGTTTTTCGTGTGGAGAACTGTCATTACTGTCAAACTTTTTTTGGAGTTGTATGACAGTAATGACAGTCCGAAAATTTGTAAGAAAAACGTCAAAGTAAAAATTTACCATTATCTTTTCAATCGTTCAAACGACAAGTTCTAAAAAAATGTATTCGTAAATAAATAGGTCTAATTGTAATATAAATGTCAAATTGTATTTACAAAAACATATATATACATAAATATATAGGTAACTGTCGTATCGTAAAACTAAGTTTTTGTTACCTGCCTGTTACTCGTACAACATATGTATAGGTGTTATTTATAGGCGACGCAGATCTCAAGTACACAACCAGTTCCCCTAACACCAGTACTAACAAAGTACCAAGAAAGAAATGACTAGATGTACTGTCGGACAAAAAAGTGGTATATCCGTTTTGATGGCACTGAAACATCAATAAGTTAAGAGTTTGTTATACTGCGTGTAAAATGACACCGAGCATTGGTCTTAGAAACGTTGTTGGGCTCGTCAATATGAACAACTTTTACTATGGCGACAATGCGGTGAAACGAAAAACACATTTCTATACAAAATAGATAAAATTTTTGCCTCGTAAGATGACGACATTTTGTATGGGGATTGAAATTTGCCCGACATTTCGACACAGTTACTTGTTCCGTGGTCAGGTCGCGACCAACGAAGGTAAGCTGAATGTTTATCCTTGCTTAATTTCGCGTCGTAACACCCGGTTTAAGCTATTGATAAATAGAAATTTTATTTTTCAATTTCCCCACATAGTCGTTATAGTAAAAGTTGTTCAAAATAACGAGCCCAACAACGTTCCTAAGACCATTGCTAGGAGTCATTTTACACGCAGTACTGTCTTGTATTGCTATTTCCTTTCACAATCATTACGGTACGGATACTAATAAAAAGCTCTTTGTAAAATGTAAATGTTTCAAAGTTACCTCTTCAGATTTTTCGACATATCCTCTTAGCTAATTAATTACTAATATGTACGAAGTACATTGAACCCAACTCTGCCCAGTCAGCAGTTACCGCACTAGCCGAGTTTGCCTATATCTGCATATTGAGTATGCAGTCATTTCGCGTTTTACAAAGTAAAAAAAAAAAACGTTTAATGTACTACTTAGTACTTACTTAAACCATAGGTACAAACTTACAATTTTCAATATAGTCAATGTTAACCCGTTAACGACGATTCAATGGGAAATTTAAGTAATGACAATTCTCGGCCCGAAAATCTATGAGAAAAATGTCAAAGAAAAATATTTCTTAGGGGTGTGCACTTTTTTTTAACTAATATTGTAGTAATATTACGTTTTGAATGAAACGTTTTGCTTTGTCTGTAATACTAGATAACCATCTCTACACGCAGGAAGTGTTATCATTAAAAAAAACGTGTTACTAATCTTAAAAATTTAATACGGGTATTATAGCGCGAATATTAACCAAAGATAAGCATTCAGCTCTCGACCACGATACATGTAACTGTGTCGAAACGTCGGGCAAACAACGAAGGTAAGCTGAATGCTTATCTTTGGTTAATCTTCGCGCTATAATACCCGTTTTAAACTTTTAATATCATGTCAGTGCGCGTTTCCACCATTAAAAGACCATGTTGACACGACAAGACATTCTGTTTTAAAAAAAAATTGTCAAGGTCAGGAAATACAGTTTCTGACTTTCACTGTACCTACTTTAGAATTACAATAATTAATTATTTTGTGCACATCCCTAAGACAATAGTAATAGATTCTAAAATTGCATCGCCGACATCTTCTATATACATATACCAGACTTAAATTTCTGTGGTTTGTTTACACAATAAGCTATTGATGAATGTAAATTAATTTGTAAATATTACTCCTTAAAATAATGAACAATTATATTAATGGTAAACAGCACTTGTGTAAGTACCAGGGCAAAAAAAATATTGAGTGTAATATAAGGGAAATATTATTCGAAAAAGTCGCTCGCACAGTTTTATTTCCAACCCCCCACACGGTGCAACAATGGCGGTAGCATGAAAAGGCATTGAGCTTCGGTTCTCATGAGCGAGAACAATTTCGCCTCGCTAATGACCATTATTTGGCCTACGCCGAGATGACGTTTAGGGAAAATTACTACCTTGACCTTCCCATTTTGCAGAAGCATTATTGAGTGCTTTTTTTTAACTGAGATTGTCAAACTTTCGTTTAAAATGTCGTGTTTACTAGATTGGCATTTTTATTGTCACACTGTATTAATGTAGTTTTTTTAAGACAGGTAGATTGGGATATTAAATTAATATATCGCATAGTTAGAACAAAAGGGACCCAATACGAAACATGCTGCTTTTGCAATTTAAGTTTTTTTATGTCTATGTTAAGGTTCAATATCATAAAATGACACATTTTGTTTTGTGTCACTTTTGATCTAACTATGCGATATGTAACATATATATTCACGTCGCCGTCGTTGTGTATTGCGAAGATACTTGAAGTGTTACTCAACTGACACAGTATTTGGTATAAAAGTTCAGGGTCTTAAATATTTTCTACTAGCGGACCCGGCGAACTTCGTTTCGACAAATTATGTTTTAATTAGCCTGAAACACGGTTTATTAAGCAGATATCCAAGAATCCTAGAAATATGAAGCATTTTATGCTAAAACGTAAATAATTAAAAACATATCCCCAAAATTTATAGCCTATATGTTATTCTAGATTAATAAGCTACGATGCTGCCAAGTTTTATCAAAATCCGTCCAGTACTTTTTGCGTGAAAGAAGGACAAACATCCATCCATGCATCCAGACAGCCATCAAAACTGCGCATTTATAATATTAGTAGGATAGGATACGTCAAGTGTCATATTCCGTGGATTGAAAAAACTCAAATATGCCAGGAGTGAGCGCTCAGCCAGCACTAAGCGGTAAGGAGTGTGTAGTTCATCATCATCATCATCAGCCCATACCTGTCCACTGCTGGACATAGGCCTCTCCAATTGCACGCCACTGTGATCTGTTTTCGGCTCCTCGCATCCAGCTTCTGCCAGCCATCTTGCGTGTGTGTAGTTCAAAGTTTTAGAACCACTTCTACCCGCCAGCTACCGTTACCGGCCGCCTCCGTCGGCCCCTCGTAACCGGATCGCTAAATCCACAACAATAATTAACGTGCGTTTTTTTTTTATACAATGAATAGTTTGAAATAATATCGCACTGCGCTTTTGTGGCGCACGCGCATTGTCGCCTGCCGGAAGTGACGCCATTTTGTTTCCAGCGACAATGGCCGATTGAGTGACTTTAATTAGAAATACTACGGCACGGCTCTTTTGACGAGGACGCCGGAACGTCTGGCTGCAGTTCAAGGGGCAGCTGGATGTTGGTAAACAATTGTATTTTGTTCGCTCTTGGAGTGACTGCCCAAGTTATTGTTCAGAGGTATGTATGCTAAACGGATGGCGCCCGCGCTCTGCATTATTTTGAATGGAGAGTTCCGTTGATAAGTTTAGTTGAGTTTTGGTACTGACTTTCTTTTTAAAATTGACATTAACGTCTTCACAAATTGTTAATCTCTAATAACTTGAAGAAAATAGAACCGACTTCAACCAGTAAAATTTGACATTTGGATGCCATTGTCGGAACTGAAACAAATTTATATGAGACCAAACGGGAAACGCCAGCTTTGAAATAAAATAAAAACATCCAAATCGGTTCATCAAGGCGAAAGTTCTGAGGTAACAAACATAAAAAAATACAGACGAATAGAGAACCTCCTCCATTTTTGAAGTCGGTTAAAAACAGAGAACATCATCGTAGTTTAACTTAGTTATACTCGGTAGGAATAGCTATTTTAAACCGACTTCAAAAAAAAAGGTGGAGTTTCTCAATTCGTCTGTATTTTTTTTTATGTTTGTTACCTCAACTACTAAGTAACTTTCGCCTGGGTGAACCGATTTGGATGTTTTTTTATTTGAAAGCTGGTGCTTCCCGTTTGATGCCTTATAAATTTGGTTCAATTCCGACAATGGCATCCGTGAGAAAATGTATGTCAAATTTTACTGGTTGATTTTAGTCGGTTCTATTTACTTTAAGTAATCATTGTTTAAGGAGCTAAAACAGTATTCTTCACATTGTATCAAACTATAAATCTGCTTGTACATATAATGTTATACTTGTATTATAGTAGAGTTTATATTTATAATAATTTTGGATCTACTTTTTAAACAATTAGTTTTCCTTTAAGTACTTATTGTCATTGTAATACTGACCCGCAACTACCTTTTTCTCACATGTTGTGGGGTTGACTGGTAGATGATACTATTAGTATTAAATCCGCCTATTGTACTTTGTTGCAATGAAGTATAAAATAAGTAAAAATATTCACAAGGACTCATACCAGCCGTAAAATATAACATGTTTTCTTATAAAGAACAGTAATTGCCTTTCACAAACTGTATGCCACCACGGCGTCACGTGTCAAGTGATGTTCATCGCGATGGGCGGGTGCGGGGCTTGGGGCGGGCGGTACGAGGCCGAGGGCGGGCGTGATGCTCACATGAGACATCCCGGTCGCTGTCCGTGACAGGTGAAGGCAATTTGACGCCTACACGTGTCGAGTGTGACACGGATGGAACGTAGCCCCGGCTGCCAGGACGTTTTGGATCACGCGAGAATGATGTATTGGGAGTAATTGGTTCATGGTGGGAAAGGAATGGGGAATTTTCAGGCCCCTTGATACTGAATGCATTTATTTTAAGATATTTTTAGTAAATTTACGAAGTACTTTAATTTTTTATCACTATGAACAAGCGTTTGACCACCATCCTGCCTGATGTTAACAACGTTTACGATGGAGCACCCTTGTTCATAAGGTACCTATTCTCACCCCAGTGACTTGAAGACCTTCAGACTGTACTGCGCAGGAAATACAGACTTCGGCAAGTCATTGCACATCGTGGCAGTTATTAAAGTAGACGTAAATCGTTTGGTTCGCGCAAATGGTACTTAAATCCTCCTGGTATGGATGACGTTTTGCCGTTCGTTTTGCCGATAGACTGTTTTAATCACTTACCTATATTGTCACAAGTAAAGAAAACAACCCTTAAGGTGTTAGACCAGGGGCCTAAGCTCAGTACACTCTGGCAGTTGCATTGCTCTGTCATCGTAGCGGTAATGTACATGGCTGATTCTGTTACTCCCATTTCATTATCGTCCGTAGTAAAGCAGCCATGCATATCGTAAGCTGCCACGATGACAGGGCGATGCAACTACGACATTGAAACGAACTTGACCCTCACATTCTTGAACGAATGTACCTAGGTATTTACTAAAAAAAAAATCAAAAGTAAATAATATAGACTTCTCCGGCAAGTCTGTGTTTCCTGCGCAGTACAGTCTGAAGGTCTTCAAGTCACTGGGGTGAATAGGTACCTAATGAACAAGTGTGCTCCATCGTAGACCACATCGCTGCTTATTAGGTAGGATAGTGCTCAAACGCTTGTTCATTGCGTTTGACCACTATCCTACCACTTGACAAATATATAGAACATACATACGTAGTAGGTTCTCCCGTGACTGTTATATTTCATTAACCGTTCATTTGAGAAGGTTTTTGTACAGTATAAACATTCGCCCCCACTGAAAGCGGGTAGCTTGAACGTTTGGTTTACCGGCACACAGTTATAAAACACAGAGCTGACGTCACTGGGCACGGTTCATCCAATATTGTGCAATTCAAGTGCACTTGGAGTAATCACAATCATATAATGAGCAGCGAGTTCAATTTGACGTAGATGGGATAGTCTGAGCTGAACCAAATGCCAGTCCTCAGTGCGGCGTGCTGACAGATTACAAGTAAGTGCAGACGAAACTTCTGTGAATGAATGTGGATTTTAATTATTCCACATCTTTATTGTACTTCTTTGATTTTACTTAAGTGGTTCAAATATTTTATATTTTTTAATACTTAAATAATAAAGGCCCTACCTATCAAAGTTTGCTAAACAAGTTTATGTTTGAGTTTTATTAAAGATAGAATTCTTAAACCCATTTAAAGACTGCTCTAATTTGTCCTAAATCTAACAGTGTCTTTAAACTTCTATTTTACTTTGTTGTCAATTTCTGTTGCTGCAGCTCTTTAATCTCTTCATTACAGATCGATTACAAATGGCATGATCTCACTGTCAATTGTATTCACGCATGACGCCATTAGTTTGAAAGACTCACAAATATTAAAAAACGCTTCTGAGAACCTGAAAATACATATTGAGACGCGTTACTTCAAAATACAGCTTACCAATGTTTATTAAAGAAGATACTTGATCCTGCGATACCTATTCCAATATGCGATACCTAGGTATTCCAATATGTCACATCTGCGCGCCATCGTCACTCTTTGCCCCGCCCGGAGCAATCGGCGCGGTACAACAGCCTACCACCCCGCAACCCTCCCCCTCCCAGCCCGCGCTTCACAGCCGCCCCCCGCCACGACCCGGGGGAGGTTAAACAATAAAAAATCCCGGCAATATGCTTCCCATAAGCGACCCTCACCGCGACTCGCCCCTTGTGTGTGAATTGAGCTTAAGTTTATAAAACAATTATTGTTTTGACTGTTTCGTTTGAGGTGCTCCATCTGGAATATGATTTTTTATGAAAGCGACGTCGGTAACTATGTTTTGGAAAGTTAGGTTAAGGTTTTTTGTCGCAGTGCCTAACTTATCTAGAACTGTGAGTACAATCGGTGACAAAACTGACAAATGTGTCTGAGAAGTACACTCAGGTAATTAATTTTTCAAATGCAAATGCAAAATGTTTATTGCACTCTAAGTGTACAGTTAAGTTACTTTCGTTACCGGACATACGAGTGCAATGGGGAATTTTCTTTGACGTTTTGAAAGTTTGACAGTAATGACAGTTCTCCGCCTGAAAATCTGTCAGAAAAATGTCAAAGAAAATTCCTCATAGTAACTGTTAGCGACAGTATGGGGATTTTCAGGGCCCTTGTTTATCTTAGTTATGATAGATGGCGCTAGCTGTAGTGGATAAAAGTCAAGGAAATTACTAACTTGAAGGTGACAGTTAATTTCTTTATTGTTTTTTACATGTATACAAAGGAGTCTGAAGTAGTTACTTGCCCAATTATTAAAAAACTGTATTAAAATACAACTGGCAGTAGTCGCCTTGGACACCTACTAGCGACATATACCTAAGTATAGGTATAAGTAATTTTTGGAATTTGACAATTCCCCATTAAGTTTATATCTTTTTAATAAATGACTGGGCTGAAAAGAGGCTGTGCCTTGGTATAAATAATTTATTCTTTATGTACGCTTTTGTTTGTTTTCGCTGTCATTTTTGGTTGTTGCTGTGAAAATTTTCTGTGCACGGACTCCCTTTCGCCGCAGAAAAAATTAAATCATCTTGCGTGTTTTTCCGTTTAAATGTTTGTGTCGTCAACAGTACCAGAACTTTTATTGACTAAATTCAGTGCTTTTTATTTTTTTAGTTTTACACCTAACCCCAACAGAAACAGTGTTAGGTAACTTTATATTTTCATCTAAATTCTACACACATCAAAAGTGTCTAGGCATCAAAAACATTTTTAGCTCTAAAAAAACCGAATTTATTTAAATCAAATCTAATCTTCTGGATTGGTCTCCTACCTAATTCCCCATGCCTGTATCAATGACTTATAGCCACATTTTGAATAAATTATGAATTAATTCAGTTTTTGTGAAATATATTCTTGATTGCAATCTTCTAAAATGTCTTGATCCCTAGACACTTTTGATGTGTGTATTAGTATAGTAGAATTCGACAATATAACTCTTAAAAATATCTCTTATTGACACGGCAATAAGGTACTACATAGTAAACCGCACCTTTAGGGTTGCAATACGCGTTTCTATTATGAAGTATTTACATAGATTTAGCGCAACGGAACACATGTTGTTAACTAATCCCCTCCCACGACAAACAAACAAGAAAATTGTACAAAAAGCGCGGATTCGTCCCAAATAAGTACAATAGCATTACAGGGTATTACGTCGGGCGACCATTGTCGCGTCGTGTGCGCCCCGCCTAAGCTTATTAGTCGTGATATACACGTCAAAACTCATGTTCGTCAGAGGTACGTTTTTTTTTTTAAATATCTACCTACCGTGCGTCCGTGGTCCAGTTGGTCTGATACAAGACTTGCAATTGGGAGGTCGCGGGTTCGAGTCCGGCTACTGAACGTGTACCGATGGGACTCTTTTTCAGAGCCTATGTACGCAACGCAACGCTCGTACGGTGAAGGACAACATCGTGATGAAACCCGCATACCATACGTTGTGTGGTACATAATCATTCAACGGCGATAAGCTCACCCCATGTCACGTTGGGTTAAATTACGCTTGATGAATCGTGGGTATTTGCTGAGCAAGTGCCTCTGCCTACCCCGCTTTAGGATTAAATGGAGTGAATTGTGTACATACCTAAGTAGTCAATTTATCTAGCACCTACATCGTTTAGGTCCGTATTCTCAATGGTGAACTAATCAGGTAAGTTTTATCTTTTGTCTTCCCTATAAGTGAAAAAAGAAATAAATACGCCTCCCCCATTACATACGCATATATTTTCCTATATTATATTATATTAGGTCTTAGCTCCGAGACCTGTGCTCCATCGTAGACCACATCGCTGCTTAACATCAGGCAGGATGGTGGTCAAACGCTTGTCATAAAAAAAGGTAATCATAGTCAGAAAATCGTTTTATCTGACTCGAGCCAGTCATTGGCCACTTTTTTTAAATGAAAATTCTCATTCTTCGGCCATTCGGACGCATTGGTACAATTTCCATAATATTTGTACAATTCCACATAATCATGTTCAATTCCACATTTGTATAATTTGAACACCCTGTTTGACTATAGTAGGTATTATGTACACCTATCCTGGCCACAAATCGTGGATTTACAGTTAACGTAATTTGTTCTTTTTTTTTTTTTGGTAAAAGCTGTTTTGAATTCATTAGCGACCAAAACATTTATAATTTGAACAAATACGGAAAATTGATCATTAAAATCTTGAAATGCCAAGCATTTGCACAAATACGGAAATTGGTCCGAAACAATGTTTCCGAAGGCAACCAGGAGAATGGCCTCAACGTCATACATAACAGGTGGATATGCCATTTACGCGAACCAAACGGTTTGCGTCCACTTTCATAGTGCGAACCGCCAGGATGCGGAACGACTTACCGGAGTCTGAGTTTCCTGCGCAGTACAGTCTGAAGGTCTGCAAGTCGCGAGTGAATAGGTACCCAATGAACAAGTGTTCTCCATCGTAGACCACATCGCTGCTTAACATCAGACAGGATGGTGGTCAAACGCTTGTTCATAGTGATAAAAAAAAATACACGCGTACCAAAACTATTCATGAAACGTAAGTAGAAAAAAAACGTATTAATACTCTGTGTTTACTCCCGCCCCGGGGCGTGGTGTGCTAATCAAATTATTCAGCTGTGAACCGGCGCGACAATGCGCCCGCAACGCGTTAAGAAGAATCGGAAGGAGAATCTTCACATTCAGAGGATTCCACCTACCACAAAACCTATAAATCGCAAATAAAGCACAAAATCTCGACGACAACAATTATTTCCTACTCGAAACGCGCGTTTCTTTTGTCGCGACAATTCTTAGCGGCGAGGATACACGCTTCGCAACCGGTTGCGATTACAAAAAAGGAATTATTGGTTGCTATAATTCTCGACGTGAGAAGTATAAGGTCGGATGTGTGATATTGTTACAAAAACACATCCGACCTTATGCTTCTGACGTCGAGAATTATTATTATTACGCAGGTTGCGTAATCCCATGATAATGACGGTGAGGCTCGATTGTCACAGTGCGTGCGCGCGCGCATTGTCGGAAACACAGTGCGAAGTGACAAAAGTCTTGCCGAGGTGTTTCCGGTCGGTTGTCCTTGGTGTCGTCCTTCGCCGGCTGTAGGGTGAGCGGGGGGGTGGGGGGGTTAAATAAATACGTACCTAGTGTAAATAATGCTATGAATTGCTTATACCTTATTAATGTAGTCTAAAGTTTTACTTTTCGCTTCATCTACATTCATACAACTTTTCATACATGACCTCCGGTTTCGTATTGATGAAATACATTTAAATGGGTGATGTGCAGGGCCGGGTGAGTAGAGGTCGCCCCAGAAGGACATACATACATCGACCAGATCGGTGATGTCCTGGCGGAAGGTGGCGTGAAAAGTACGATGTATGAATGTTGATGAAGCGAAAGGGGTACATATGTCAGGACCGTGACAAATGGAGATCTGTAGTCTCTGCCTACCCTTCTGGGAGACAGGCGTGAAGTGTATGTATTTATGTATATAGAAAACTATCAAAAAAGTGATTCAAACCGAGTATGTATTTAAAAGCATTTATGTAAGTATATCAGTCTCTGGCACCCATAATCCTAGTTTGAGATCAGGTGACCATGTGTAAAAATGTAAAAAATATTTATTACTGTTAAACTTTGGATAGTATTTAAACGTGCATCAAAAAAGTCTAACCTAACCTAACTAAAACACTTAGCGACAAAATTACTGATTTGGCCTTCTAATTGCCATTCTGATGATAACTTTGGCTTTTTAGGTGTGCAAGTTAGTAATTTCGATGTACAGTTTATTATTTTC
>SJJU01018065.1:0-12833 GCA_012932125.1 Conopomorpha cramerella
ATATTACATCACGTAAAGATACCAAAGATTATAAGCTGTTGTAAATTTAAAGTATGTACCACAAGTAGTTTAGTTTTAATATCCAAAACTAACTTCTATCTTCTCTCCTGAATATGTTCCGTTTGGTAGATCCGACTTTCTTAAAAGGGACCAACGAGATTTCTTAACATGTGCCTGAACCCATCCCGGGATTAAACGGTGTCTATTTTCTATATCACTATTTATTTATTGACTAGTGTATAGTGTATATTTGTACATTACAAAAGACGGACGCAATACTATTGTATTATCTACCAGTCGTACGACCAGTACTTTTTTTTAAAATGCCCGCGTATTGCTACAATGGGCATCACGGTTCACAGGAGATCTTATTACAGGATATGGGCGTACGTACATATTGATAAAATACACCACTCTCGTCATTTTCCTCAAGATATCTGCCCACGCGTCCTTCAATATCCAACATTTTGTGTTGATTTATTGACGTGCGCGTGTAAACGCTTTTCCGTGTTTTTTTTTTTTCATTTTGTTTCCTTCGATTTTGCTAATGTCGTGGACGAGACTTTATACTCGTAAATAAAAGAGGATACAATCTTTTACATAAAGTTATAATCACTTAAATATAAATAAACTCGAGGCCTTGCGTTACATCTTACTAATATTGTTAATGGGAGAGTGAGTTTGTTTGTTCCGCTTTCACGCCGTAACTACTGAACCGATTGCTTTGAAATTTTGCAGACGTATAGTTAGAAGTCCGGTTTAAATAATAGGGTACTTTTTATCCCGGAAAAATTTATATTCCTGAGGGAAAACAAAAATATTCCTTTATACCGCAATATAACCGAAGTCCACGCAGGCGAAGCCGCGGGCGGATAGCTAGTTGTTATATGAAGGTAAACTTTACAGGCTATGGCAATATATTGTTAAAAAGGGTTGTGAACACACTTTTAAAGTAGCCCTTGGACATATTAATTATTTTTTTTAAACACAATGACCAAGCGTTTGGCCACCATTCTGCCTGATGTTAAGCAGCGAATTTTTAATTAAAATAAATTATAGGTTATGAAATAATAAGGTCCACCATGGAAATAACAACTAAAAAATTAAATCTTTTCATAAACGACGATTCGAGTTATCCGCGAAGAAAGAAAAAAAAAAACATATTTTATACGGTAGAATTGAGAGACTATTTTTGGAATAAATAAAATAAATGCACTTTACGCCTTTTAATCCCAAAGCCGGGTAGGCAGAGGCACTTGCTAAAGCAAATGCCCACGGTTCACCAAGCATGTTTAACCCAAGACCCGTGTCAGGGGGTTATGTAAATCGCCCATCGCCGTTATAAGGTTCACACAGCTTGTGGTGTGCGGTTTCATCACCATGTTGTCCTTAACCGTACGAGCGTTGCGTTGCGTACATAGGCTCTGAAAAAGAGTCCTATACACGTCCAGTAGCCGGACTCGAACCCGCAACCTCCCGATTACAAGGCAAGTATCTAACTGGACCACAGATGCTCTACATTTTTGGAGTTGCTCAATAAATTGTTCATACCACAAAATTACTCAAAATACTTTTTCGGCCAATACATATATAAATACAGGCACATGCAGAAACACTTCGTACAATAAAAAAAAACGCAAATGCGTCTCGACTATACTCAAGGCAATTTGAGACAACAAAATAGATGTCATTTTAAAAGTAAGTTGCTTTGTCTAGGTTTCATTGTTATTACTATAATCAATTGATTGCGCTCCAATTAGACCATTTTCTTTACCTTTTATTTCGTCTACAATAAAATATAATTGAGATTCGATTACCGATGTAAATTTTAAATTACATTTTATCACACTGCTGCGTGAGGCAATAAAGGCTGCTCTACAAAGAACGATTTCATTTGCTTCGTTAAATATTCCTAAAGGCTTTATTTGAAATTAGAGCATACTAAGCTACGTTTGTACAATATGTGTAGGTTATTGTTTATGTAATTCGGACGGAGTTAATACTAATTGTTGATCCCAAAACAAAAAGAAAATTCATTGTTTTACAAGAACAAGAACACTCAAATTTCTTTCATAGCATGTTAAGTAGCACTTGTGTTATGGAATTCAGACAATGAAATATACATACTTCTTTTTTTTTTAAATGCACATATAAATAAAGCACCCAGACACATCCCACAAGTACTTAAAAGCTTATCACCTAAATACCTGTCGGCGGTGGGAATCGAACCCACGATCCTCTTGAGATATGCTGACCACTACATCAACGGGCCTGGCATATATATTATGACAATATTTTATATTGTGTTATTTTTAACTGACAAAAAACCGGAGGATGTTCTCAGTTAGACGTTCATGTATAACCACGCATAACTTTTTACTAAGTTGTCCAATTTGGATATTCTTTTTCAAAAGACAGGAAGCATTTATTTTTCTTTTCAGTTTTTTTCGACAGTTTAATTAGTATTGTGAAAAAGTTATCACTGTTTCTGTAGACCCTACTGAGCGAATTTCGCAGGTGTGCATATGTACTGCGTGTAAAAGGACCCCGAGCAATGGTCTTAGAAACGTTGTTGGGCTCGTCAATATGAACAGCTATGGCGACAATGCGGGGAAAAGCAATTTTTTTTCGTCCGTCTCCATACAAAATAATACAAACACGATCAGCTGATTGGGCTTTTTGTATGAAGAGGTCGAATTTTATTTTCGTTCCGGTGCATTGACACCTGATGAAATGACAGACCTGTATTCTGGAACTCCACTTAAGAACAGATCTTTAGCTCAAGTAACATTTGTCCCGCATTAAGTGTGTTTGTTTTGAAGAGACAAAGAGACGCTTCAGAACTGATTATTAAATATAAGTATAACCTATGTATGTATAGTACCTATGAATACCGCTCTTGTCGATCAAAAGCCGTGAAAGTGTTTTTACACATAAGAAGCAAGTAAAGGTCAAAGTACAGTGAATACTTGGAATTTTCCACGTGCGACGTCTGAACTCCGTACCTAAGTAACATCAGGTTTCAAACGAAAACAACCATTACGAAAATCATCCTTAAAGTCTCGACGCGATACAGACGTAGTTACATAAATAGTAAATATAAAAATACATGTTTAACCCAAATGGCATTACTTTTGTAATGAAATTTCGAATAGATTTACAAATTGGAGATAGACAACAAAATTACTAATGTTACGCGTGTGTTTTCGGTTTACGGCGAATATTCTTTAGGGACAAACTGAAGTTAAAATTATAAAACTCTCATGCTTCGAGTTAGTATTAATGTGGTCCGCTGTCCAGAGACCCGAGGTATGTTTTCTCATTTCAAATTACATGTTGGAGAACCGAAATATTTTACAGTCCGACAATGATGTTTTGGCGTGATCCAAAAAGACGGATGTTGTCAGTTTGACGTGGCTGTCTGTGTTTGTCTGTGGTATCTTAACTCTCAAACTAATATGACAATAAAGTTTTTTGTTTGAAGGCTGATTTGCTATGCGACATCGGTTCATCCGTTTAAAAATTAATTAAATAATGAAAAATTTCATTTGAGTAAATTTGTCAAGTGGGGAATCAAATTAAAGAGCACGACACGTAAGTATATTTCAAAGTTTGTAAAATGAAAATTGGATAATATGTTCAAAAGTTATGGGGGTTGAAAGTGGGGACAAAAATTCGAGTTTATACAAAAATCTCCAGAAGCCGGGCAGAAGCGCTCTCTGTGAATTAAACCACAACACTACTGCGATCGCCAACCCACCTGCCTAGGGTGACGATTACTCGTATTGGCATTTCCCCCCAATTGATCAAAGAAATCATTGAGGGAGGCGCTCGTCCAGCAGTGGACGTTATGCGACTGGTGATGATGATGATCCATAAAAACAACGTACAAGTAACTTTAATTAGGCTTGAAAATGTTTAACTACACGGCAAAAGAGCTTTTTTTAAACACAGTAAACACGCGTTTGACCACCATCTAGCTTTGTATTATGTGTAGACCTTAAATCGAATATAGACATAGACATTTCTTTATTTCGATACACAGGTAAAGACCTACACAGACGAATACATCATTTGTTAAAAGCACAAAGTGAAATAAAAAAAATGGATCTGTGAATGGACTATAGGATTGAAATAAGGTCCGTTATGAAATTTTATTTGTATTTATTTAGGAGAACCAACAAGTCATACACAGAGAAAAATATTACAGAAACTTAACAAACAAGAACATGAGCGTGCGTTGACTTAATTACTTAATTTTAGCAGGTATGACTTTTGCCCTCCCTAAGGTATTCATTACGTGAATTATTCTCTGAAATAAACCCCCTTAAAAGTTGTTAATAATCCAAAATCTGTCTGGATGGAGGTCAAACAAGTAAACTATCCGGTTCCCGTGGGACAGCGCGCAGACTCTTCAACTCCTTAAATATTATATTACTCTCTAAAGGGAATAAGTGTGCCACTAAAACGCTACATGTTTTTACAGTAAAACTCTGCATACCGCAGTGTATGTACGCAAAGTTATTACGCCAATGGAAAATCGATATCAGTTTCAAATACCGATTAATTAGTAATCTCAACTAATCAAATTTCAATGTTATGTAAATTGTCTTGTATAGAGTCACATTAGCAATTAATAATTGAACCACATTGCATTTCATGTGGTTTCCATTTGGTATATAAATAATACATTTATACGAGTATATGAGCTTAAAGCTATTTTATGTGAATTAATGAATGAATATACTCTATTGCACACTGTACATTACGAATTACAATGGAAAACTTGCAAAAGGCGACCTTATCTCTCATAGCTCATAGGTAAACCTGGACCTGGAAGAGGTCCAGGTCTGCCTATCTGAACTAACAATACAAAGAGGAAAGATTTGTTTGTTACTTTGCATCGAATCGGCTCCAAAACTACTGGACCGATTTACAAACAACCCTTCAGCAACACTATCCCCGGGAGACAAAGGATATTTTTTATCCCGAAATTCTCTAGGAATAGAAAAAACCTTGAGTAACTCCACACGGTACGGATAGTTTGCAATAAAAAGGTTAAACTCCTAAGATCCTTGTCTTCTGTATTTATTACTTGTATACAATCCTGGAACATTTCAGTCGTAGGTGGTAATTAACACTACTAGAAGACTAGACTTTTTCACATAGGCAATGTAGTCGGGTTTGTGTGCGTCGATTGGTAATGGGGAATGTTCTTTAGGTTTCTGGAACGTTCGATTTACTTCGATATTCGAGTTGCCTATTCTCGGTCCTCTGTCGTAACAATATATGTATAGTATCTTTTGGTGCATGAAAAAAAAAAAAACACTTCACGCCTTTTAATCCCAAAGCGGGGTAGGCAGAGGCACATGACAAAAAGTTTGAGCCAATTTAAGAATGAACAGAATCCTGTCATGGACAATGTTTTTTATTACTTGCATAGACAAAACATAATATGTCACATGCGAGTGCAAGAAAGAGATAAATACAGATGTACTTACTTAAGTACTATGGTACTCTAGTAGTACAAAGGGACTAGTACATTGCGCCTTCCTGTCTTCTGCGACTGTTCTGGCATTAGACCAGAGTGTGCGGACGCCCCGTGCATACAACGTAGCTGCAGGCGTCGACCTTCCACAGGCTTCCGATATTATATTCATTAATTCGAACGCGATAATAACTTTGTTGGATTCCTCCCTTCGGATCTTGTGGCCAATCCGCCGCCACTTGCGCTGTAATATCTCCTCACCAAAGGGAATTTGATAGCAATGCAAATGTGATTATCGAGAAATAGTAATTGATATTCATTCCCACGCCAAAAGTAATGCTACTTCGTATAATCGTTTTGTCTACACACAGCATGGAGCCCATTCTACTGAACTCCGGGCAATCCGCTAAAAGCATGAACGCTCGTTCACTGACACACAACCTCTGTATGGTAATGTCACGACAGATCCTCGGGGAGTAGAGTCGAAAACTGTCACGTGAACTTGGCTATAGTATTTTGAACCTAAAGTCTATGAAATATACTTACAATAGAGTCCTCAGTAATAGTTACTTTCTTTAAGGCATGCGTGGATGGATGTAGCATTGAAATGTTTAGGTTATCCTGTCTAAACACGTTATGTGCCTCAGCTATCGTTAAAGGTACCATTGTAAGCTGAACTGCAAGGGACATACACAATCTAACGCTAGCTCGGGTCATTGTACAGAACTGTCGATGCCATTTTATCCAGTAAGTACATACGTATATACCGAGAGATGATATAAAAACCGGTGAAGCTACGAACGTACGAAATAAACAAATTCGTGTACCGGGTGGACTGTATTCTCTTTGCCAGAAGATTCAATGTATTCCTAAGGGAATATGCGAGATCTAGGACACATTCAGTAAAGTGAGTGGATTAGGGACCTGTTACAGACTAGTCTTTATAAACAAAAATATAGTGGAAACATAGACTTCAATGACAAATTGTGAACCGAATTTAAACTGTATTTTTATATAAAATGGATCTAAAAGCCTTAAAAGTATGCCTTGCTTTTGAACTCGTTTTTCGACTCGAAATTTTAGAATTTTTAAATACCTCATATCTCCAATTTTGAAGCGAATGAACTGATGGAATTTGCTTTTTTTAACCCTCTCGGTGACACATTGCGCCCGTCGGTGTGTAAACATTAAAGAGTATTGTTTGCAGTTGTTGAGTTTCCCGGAAAGTGTTAACAAAGCCACGTATACAATAAATATTCAGTTAATTTAAACGTTTCAAAAGTTATATATGAGTATTATCAGTATGTCAGTAAGCACTTTGTTATAATAATATAACATAAAATTGGAGTGAATTTTATTGAAAGCGAGTTTGACAGGTGATTTACGATTATACTATATAGTTGAATGTCAAATGTTTTTCAATGAAAGTCATGGACTTTCAATAACTGTAAAAAAATTACCGACTTCAACTGCTTGAAGTCGGTAATTTTTTACTCGACTAGTTGAAAGTTCCTCTCGATTTGTCCGGTCTGCCATGATCATTTTCATTGACTTCCTTCCGTGGGACCACCTTTGAAATGTGTGGTTAATACTAGATGATAATGTTATCCGCGAACAAACATAATAAACAAGAGAATCCTTGAGATTTTTTTAAATCAAAGAAAAATAAATTAACTATTTGGTCTTTCTAGTCTCCTTTCATACTCTATGTTGTCGACTGAAAAGGGCTGAAAACTGGAAAAGACACACATTTTCCAGGACTCCGCATATGTACGGTTCTCCTCATGAGTAAAAACAACGGTTGCACGTGACCGTTTCCCTTTTACTCGGATTATTACTTATGAATAAATTTTCAATTTATTTTACTGGAAATTCATGGAAAGTAATTTAGATTTAAAGTAAATGTAGCGCAGCAAAGTAATATTAAACACGAAAAATTGCGGTAATTTTTTTCTTTACAATAGTTGGACTTTTCATCGCTTCACTATGTTGTACAATTCACTTCAATTAATTAATAATTTAAAAGAAAAAAGGACCTTAAAGGTTTAAAACGAGTATTATGGGGCAAAAATTAAACAAATATCAGCAATCAATAAGAAGCGTTCAGCTTATCTGAGGGTAGTTCCGGTTTCGCCGCCAACCAGTGAACGACGCCGCCGCCGTACTCCAGTCAGCTCGCGACCACGACACATGTAACTGTGTCGAAACGTCGGGCAAACAACGAAGGTAAGCTGAATCTTTGGTTAATTTTCGCGCTTTAATACCCGTTTTAAACTTTTAATAACATGTCAGAGCGCGTTTCCTTCAAAAATTAAAAAAGGACCGACTTCAACCAATGCCAGTAGCCCCTATTTTTTAAAGTTCCTCTCTATATATATGGTCTGATGTCATCAGGGTGTGAACCCTGATAACCTTATTAAAGGACCACATAAAAAATTGGCTTCACTTTGCTGTTTTTCCATCGGCTTTTTATATTTCAACTTGATACAATTGTTATATAATATTAATTAAAAATAACAGATTACAACCAGTACTAGTTAGTGGTTGACCCAGGCATTTTTTTAAAGTTCCCCTCGGGGGAAACGATCGGGCTAACCAATGTCATACAGTAATTTCCTCATTATGGGACCACAAAATAACTTCTTATCAACAAAAAAAAAAAAAAAACGGTTCACAAACAAAAACATAAAAGCAGGTCGAATTACTTTTTGAAGTCACTTAAAAATATCAATACTTTTGTGGCTTTCTCATATGCCATTGTCGGAACTGAACGAAACACACGGCTTTTAAATCAGCTCAAAGATTTACTTACAAAAAAACTTACTACACACTGAATGACTACATTAATGATACATATTAAAATGTTAACAAATACAATATTTAAGCATCTATCGTCCAATAATCATTAACATTGTTATAAGAAAATATTATGTGCATGTTCCACTAAAGACTGTTGATTTATTAATAGTTTATTTGAGTTATACATAGATTTAAGTGTTATAATAATTTAGCGCTCTCCGAACTGTGCGGTGGTCTAACAGGGTCCATGTTGGACCATCACATATATACAAATTAACATCATAAATGTACACGTGGAAACACAATAAATGAATATGAACTTGAACCGATTTCGGTCATCCAGTCGAAAGTTTTGAGGTAACGTACATAAAAAACCTTGTACCGTCCCATTAAGAATTTCTATTTAGAAGTTGGATAATAATAATAACTTTATTTAGAATATCAATTACATACAATCAAGTTACCAGAGGTCCCTAAAATAGGTGAAACCTGTATCTTAGGGAACCAATTACAATTAAATGTTTGAATTTATACAAAGAAAATCAATAATGTATTTCTTATTTCTAAATAGTTCGGTATATTGAATATAAAACATTAGATACCATCACTGAAATTCAGTCTTAAATCCACAATACATAGGTATCATAACATAATAAAGGTATTTAATAAATTATTACACATATTTGATTGACTCTCACACGTGGCTCAGTGCTGTTGTAATCCAATGTCAAAAGCCACTTAACTACCCCTGCTTCGACCTCTTTAACTAAGTTATGTCTGAAATAACATGGATAGGATAACATATAGGTACTTATAAAGAAGGATATTTCGTGCGCAGTGGCGTGCATTGGCTTTTACGACAAGGTAGGCAGTAATCCCCACGGATTGACACATATGTATAGGTACTTGTAAACTTGTCTTTACGTCTTGTCTACTCACCTACAAAACACAGGACTTTCGTTTGCCTATGTCGTGAGTGCAACAAAAAAAGATCTAGCAATAACTCAATTATTAGGTCGGGAAGCCAAAATACTAAGGTAGGTAGAGTCTTTTTGCCTATATGGTGTGCACGCCACTGGTCGTGCGTGATACATTATTGATGTATATCAATCGATTATATCAATCAAACGTAATTAGACATTTCTCAACCCACACACAAAGAAATTTCCATCCAGGATTCCACGGTTCCGCCCAGTCGTACGGGGCGTTTGTATCGAATGTTATTGTGAGCCCACATTATTATTGTTACGTACGTGGGGGGTGGGTACCGATAGAAAATTACAATATTACGATAATCAAGAATCACACTTTATTTCCGTACTGTAATTACAGAAACTAATTACAATAGCTAATCACTTTTACAATTACACAATCACTTGTTATCTCACTTTAGTTTTTTCTCTTGATGTTCAATGTATCGCTGTTTAGTTGAAACTGTCCTGCCGACTCGATCTTCGCTCTTTATATACCAACGGTACGCAATCCAGAACATACGAGTAGGTTTGGGTACTTTCTCGAGTCGAAACTTCTAATAATAATAATTAGATACCTAACCGCCGCCTCGCGTGTTTATACCTACGCCCAACTGTAGGTAAATAGGTATAACGGTAACTACTTGTGGCTTCCGAAACATTCCACACTTTTCTCGATCTTTCGAGATTCTTCTACTACATTCTAACGGATATAAAACTGAGAGTTTTTAACGTAAGTATTAGTAGGTATGTGTAATGTGATACATGAAGTTTCTATATAGCTCTCGAACATTCCAGACGTCGTTAGTAACCAAGTATAGAGACTACTAGAAGGTTCTATTTGTATCTCTTTCATACATGTACGACATTGTTGCGTATGTGTGCCGCGACTGGAATGATTTGTGTGTACTTCTACCGAACATTCGAGATCTTTCTATTACATTCGAATGCCTATACTGACAGAATACAAGTACTTAGTTGGTTATAGGTAGTTGCACTTTCACACCACAAGTATTTGATTTTTTCTTCTGGAACTTTCCAGTCGTTGGTGGTAGGTATCCAAGTACAGAGACATCTAGAAGGTTCCATGAGTGTCTGTTAACATATAGACACCGTGTAGTGGTTTTTATGCGTCGACTTGGATACTGGAATGTTATTTAGGCCTCTCGAATGTTCGACGCACTTCTACGGCATCTAGTCTTTTTTAGAGTTGTTTCTCGACCCCCGGGCGTAACATTATTATAATTATTTTAATACGGACGCGCCATTAGTTTTTCAGTTTTTTTTTATCTCTTTGAACAAGGCGTTTGGCAACCATCCTGCCTGATGTTAAGTAGCGATGTGGTCTACGATCGAGCACACTTGTTCATAAGGTAAAACTATTCACCCGCGACTTGAAGACCTTCAGACTGCACTGATTTTAGATTAACCTATAAAATAAAATAAAATTCTTTATTAAAAGGTTAGGTGCGCAGAAATAAATGGCCCTGTTCCCGCTATAGGTTACCCTGTGGCACGGGGCACATGCTCTTCTTGTAGTTAGTAACATTTTCCATTAGATAATAAAGTATTATATAATATAAAATTAGTTAGGTTAGCTAGACAGCGAGTTATTACTTATTACTAATGGATAGGTAACATTTGTTAATACATTAGGTTTATGAGTGTGTGTGTGTGTGTGTGACTTCCAAAAAAAGGAGGAGGTACTCAATTCGTCGGTATTTTATTTTATGTAAGAGACGTCTTAATCTATTTAAGGAAAAGAGATAAAATATGTACATGAAATTCTCGTGACACAGACTCGGTTTAGCAAGCTGGACTGGCAGTGGACCGGCCATATTATCCGTAGAACAGATGACCCTTGGAGCAAACGAGTTCTCGAGTGAACACCGCGTCTCGGCAAACGGAGTGTAAAACGCCCTTGGGTAAGGTGGACTGATGATATGCGCAGAAGGTGGATGCGAGAAGCCGAAAACAGATCACGTGGCGTGTAATTGGAGAGGCCTATGTCCAGTAGTGGACGAATATGGGCTGATGATGATGAATATTAGTTGATATACTCTTCGGCAAATGTATATACATAACATCAACTTACTAAATAATACATCCATGTTTAATATAATTGAAAACGACAGAACAACGTTTGCACGGCCATTACCAATGTTTCTTTTAGAATAAACAACCACAAAATATCGCGAAGAAAAAACAACCCAGAGATAGAGTGTCTGCGAAAATTCGACAGGAAAAATATTCATACAGGTTGTAATAGCGTACCTATAGGATATGATGCACTTGCCTGGAGATTTCCGCCCTCGACGGGAGCCGGGGCCTCTCGAGACAGTTTGAGAGCCTCTATCTCCAAGAATATAAAATTAAAATATGCTGCCGGCAACGTCACTTTGTACAGCCTCAACTTTTTTGGCGCTCCTGTTTCCTTTTTGCTTCCATGATAGAATTCAGTGACTACACAAACCGCTTCAACGTCGGACCAGTTACTCATCAAATATGTAGGAAGGAAGGGATCCGTGGAGCGGCGTATCTTCTTTGCGACAGTACTAATTAGAAGAGATCTTAAAGGAAAAGCAAGTCCCACCCAAACTATGTTACGCTTTGATTTTAAGTGGTCCTGACTTAATGAAAAATGCTATCAAAGTAAACTTTCATAGCTGTGTTGAAGGTTTGTTTTGGTTTCCGAGACAAATAGGTAACTTGTAGTCTATGTCCTTCTATTTTTCTCCTCATTTAGAAAGTTTATGTGTCCCGCCTTCGGCAACAAAATGTATTAGTCTTGAAGGACCAATTTTATGTCAAAGCAAGTTAATGTACGTTAGAAATGTTTTATGTTATAAGTATAAGGAAAAAAAAACACGTGCCATTCAAACTTTCGGCATCATGAGAAACACAAAACATTAATTAAGGCAATCAAAGTTTCGTGGTCGTTGTTTCCTAGAAGTAATTTATCTACCTTTGATTGAATAATATTGAGGTTAAAAGTTTACTAAGTAAAACTACGATGGTCCCAGTTAAAAATGTCGGTAGTCCAATTTTAGGAATATGTACTTTTCTACACCGTTACATTATTATAGGCGATATTAAGAAAAGTTGAACAAAGTAGTCACAGTATATGGTAAAGTTATCCACAGGATATATTTTTTTTGTCAAGTGTAATAATCACCTATCATTGAAGTGACACTGTGCATATACACGGTTATCTATTGATTAGCGATTTCACACTTTGGATGACATTGATGGTCCCAATTAAAAATGTTGGTAGTGTTATTTTAGGAATATGTACTTTTCTACACCATTGGCTATGTTAATATCTATAAACTTATACTTATATTACATCACGTAAAGATACCAAAGATTATAAGCTGTTGTAAATTTGTTTTAATATCCGAAACTAACTTCTATCTTCTCTCCTGAACATGTTCCGTTTTGTAGATCCGACTTTGTTAATAGGGACCATAGACTAGATAGGCAGGCGAACTGTACAAAAACTGGATCAAGTCTGCTTCTCGCATGCATCGCTCTGGCATGGTAGCAGAAAACGATGTACATCGCTGTTTTACTAA